>JAPCYS010003678.1:0-54750 GCA_028641055.1 Alopecurus myosuroides | reverse complement strand
ACGACGCATCAACCAGTTGGTCGCATCACGCGACCAATACGAAGCGAGTCGGCCAATGTATACGGCCAACAATCCGGTTCCCAAGGTAATTTTTAGTCATTTGGGTATAGTTTCAGCATTCTTTCTCGGATTTTCTAGCTTTTGATTCCCATTTGTTTGTCCGACAGTTCGCGGATCTTCCAGATTCGGAGTTGGCCTCCGAGGCTGAGCTGGACGCGCTGCGCACCCCTGCTACAGGTGGACGCAAGCGCAAGAAGATTACTCCCTCTGAGGAAATTATCGACCTTGACGGAATCCCCGTCGCCACTTCCAGGTTTTTTTCTTCTGGGTTCTTTTTCTTTCATGGGAACTTTTCATCCATCTTCCGTGTTTTAACTTTTCCGGGTTGTTTTTGTTTTTAGCCTGCCTCCCTCCAACCTAAAGCCGAAGAAGCTAAAGAAACACAAAGTTGTTTCCAGCCGAGGCGGTCAACCTTCTCCCGCCGTCGCCCCGGACACACCCACGATGGCGGAAGAGCACGCTGCAGCCCCCACGACCAAGCCGTTGGAGCCCAGCCAGCCTGTTGTGTCGGACACGGACACGAGGGAAAGGGCGGCTCCAGAGGTGGGAAAATTTCCTCGGACTTTCGAAGAAGATTCCCACCTTTGACAAGGACTTCAAGATTATCAATGACGGCCTAAGCGCGGCCGGAACCCTTTTTGCGGAATACGCAAAAGAGTTCAAGGAAAACTTGGCGGGTTTGCAACGAATGAGCCAGGTATGTAACTCTAGCCCCCAAGCATTAAACAAAATTGCATGCCTTTTTTGCTTTGATGCTTTTTGTAACCATTCTTTTCCTTGCTATGTTCCAGCAAACCGCCGAAGCCATTAACATGGAAGTTTCAACAAACTCAATCAAGAATAAAGAGGTTAGAAATCTTCTTTCTATTCTTGAGAAGAGAGAGACGGAACTGGCATCGTCTCAGCTCGCTTTGTCGGAAACAGCAGGTAAACAATTTTCCTCTGAAGTTTGTGATTCAATTTTTTGTCTAAGTACTTATTCCGGAAATGTTCTAAACTCGGAATTTTCTTTGCTTTCCAGCTTCTTTGGCTAAGGCCAAGCAAATAGCTGAAGATGCCGGCAATGCCGAGAATCTCCGAAAGGAGAATTTGGAGCTTCACAAGCATCTTGTGAAGGCTCAAAAGGATCTGGAGGCCAGCAACTTGGCCCTTGGAGTTGCCAACTCCAAGGCTTCTGAGCAGGCGGAGAAGGATAAATCCACCATTCAGGATTTAGAAAATGCTCTGAATCTTCGCCTGGAGGAAATCTCCGAGATCGACAAGCTTATCGGTAATTTTCTGTTACCTTTTTTATTTTTCCATATCTTGTTTTTCTTCTCTGTTTTTCACCTAACACTTTTGATTGTTTTGTCGGAAAAAACAGGAGATACCCCAGATGGTACCCGGCTTGAAGGGATCCAGGCCTTTGGGAAGATGTGGACTTCGATCCGTGCTGCTGGAATGCAGCTGGTGAACATGTTTCTTCCCGCAAGAACTGGGGAGTTCTCGGAGGTTGAAAAACTTCCGGGAGCCATCATGGAGGTGGCGGAATCCAGGGATTCTATCCTGCGTTCCGCTGCACGGGGTGGTGCGCGTATGGCACTCGGCCTTATGCGCATGCACTACCCCGGTGCTAAATCTTGGCGCGTGGCGTCCGGTGTCCCTCAAGGATACACGGATACTCAGCGAAATACCATCTTTGATGAAATCAAAGGCCACGCCACCCAGATCGCCTCCATGGTAAATATTTCCGTCAATTATCCAGAAGAGGAGATCCCTCCAATCCCCGAGGATGACAGCAGCGAGGAGGAATCAGATGCTTGAAAGGGCTACCTTTGACCTGGATAGCAAAAGTAGACAATAGGAGCATTACTGTTCTTTCAATGTAATCCAAAATGTAATGCTTCTATTTGTATGAATGAAAAATTCCGCCTTTTGCAGTCTTAATTATGAAAAAATAATTGCAAGGTTTTTCGGATGTTACTATTCCTTTATCTTCTAAGTTCTCTGGCATATATGTTTTAACTGTCCTTAGTGTTTGAAATGGCTCAAATAGCAATATGAATCATCATGCCGAGTAACTGGGTGTAACCAATCAGTTTAAACTCGGAAACATGGATCATGCTAAAGTCATTTTTACTAACTAGCTCCAGTAACCCAACACATACGAAATCAGATAATGCTTAGAGAAACAAGGAATTTTTTGACCGAAACTTGGGCACGCAAGCAATTCAAGTTTCCTTTAGCCGTTAACAGGCTGAAAAAACATTCAGTTTCTTAACGCCGAGTACGCAGGCACAATTCGGGTTAACATTGAGTATTTTGTAAGATCATTGGGAAATAGAGAAGGTGGAAACATGCTTTTACTATAATAAACTTGTAAAAAACATGGGTACCAGAAATCCAACAACTTTATTTCATGATCTCAAAAGATGTTTACATAGATATTGAACTAAGTATGGAAGAGACATAACTGCTATGTATTCCAGAGCTTTGCTATCCACTTGACTTTGTCGGATTTCTTCAACAACTTGTATAGTGTTAGGGTTTTAGCCCCCAGCCGACTAATAAATCTGCTAACGGCAGCTGCGAAACCCGTCAATCTTTGGACATCTTTGATGCAGGTAGGTTTTGTGATGTTCAAGATTGCCTTGATCTTTTCCGGGTTAACTTCTATTCCTCTGTGCGAAACGATGAAACCCAGAAGTTTTCCTGAGGGAACCCCGAATACGCACTTAGAGGATGCAGTCATTAATGCAGCCATGTATCTTCTCCACGTCTAATCCTAGGGGGCATAAAAGTTTCTTTGCTTTGTATGTACTATCGGGCAATTCATTGTTTCTAGGAAGCTGCTTCTTCACTATTTGTAGAAACTTTGTAAATCCGTTGTTAGTCACACCGTTCTCGGACTTCCATTGGAGCAATTCCAGTGTGCTGCCCAGCTTTTTTTGGCTGTCTTCGCAATTTGTATACAACAATGTTTTGTGATCCTTTAACATCTGGTAGAACTTCACCCTCACCTTTTCAATCTCGCTTTCTGTCTTTGCATCCGTAATAGCCTGGCCAAGTTCATCGATGTGCTCATCTGGTGCCTGGTCTTCTGCTTCCACTTCATCGTTATCTTCCATTCCAATACCGGCACCGTATTCAGGGAACATGTCATGATAGTTGTCATCATTCTCTTCTTCTTCGTTGTCTTCCATCATAACCCCTCTTTCTCCTTGTTTGGTTCAACAATTATAGCCGGGCATGAAATCAGATTGAAACAGGTGGAAGTGGATGACTCTGTGACAAGAGTGTTACTTCTGATTCTGACATACAGCACATGGACAACACATAAAATTATTTCGCTTGTTTGCGTGGGCCACCTCGAGAAAATAACTCACGCATTTCATGAACGTGGCAGAGCGTCGGTCAGCGTACATCCATTGCCGGTTCATCTGCATTATATGATTATTAATTAAGAACTATTAGAGAACACCGTGAATAGAGAAAATGACCAATGTTACATCGACATATGAAAGGTTAAAGTTGTTAACTCGACCGAGGAGAAAAGAATGACGAGAAAGCTTATTTAATTAAGTGTGTTTCGGACAAATTAAATCTTGTTTGTTTTCTGCGAGCTGAGATGGCTTTATTCTCCTGGGCATTTCATCGAACACCTCTTGTGCATAGGAGGGAAAAAGAAGTGAGCACACACCATACAACTAGAATATGTTTTCCAAAGTGAGTGGCATGAGGAGAGGAGAGGGTTGGCAAGGTTTATATAGTGGGTTTTGTTTTGCCCCGGTTGGTGCCTCCAACCGGGGCAAAAGACCCAAACCCCCCCCCCCCCCACGACGCAAGCTGCTCGTTGCGGGTCTTAACCCCGGTTGTGGCTCAAACTGGGGCAAAAGACGCCCCCATCACGCGCCCTGCTCGCCCCGGCCCCAACTCTGCAGCCTTTTGCACCGAGTGGTGTCCGAGCTGGGGCGAAAGGGGTGCTCGCCAGTGAGCAAAAGCACCATTCTCCACTAGTGCCTAGGTGTCGGTGGCCGACTCACCGGCAATGTGATCCATCACGACGGTAGAACTAGCTGTTGTATTCACCTATAGTTCATATATTAAAATGGAATTTTAACTAAAAATTAAACAACCTACATCCAAACTAACCTAGACGCTCGGAGGAGGTGGCACGCGTGAGATGGGCCAACCTCATTGTCGTTGATGTCGAACGCACGCGCGCCTCTCCGCCCTGGAACCTTATTTTTTTCACGGTCACACGTGACTTGATAAATTTGTTACTGGAATTGTGGTTCTCGGACATCTTATCCCCAACTGTGGTTCTCTGTCGATTTCTCTCGCGTGGTATCCTCCTTTCTTTTTGTCTTCCTCGATCGCTTTGACGAGATGGCTCGACGCTCGGCCCATTAACAAAAATATATGGGGTTTAGTGGGGTTTGTGGCCCGATACCTCCCAATGGGCCAATTTGATGCCCAGAAGAGCATCCCAACAGCTGGGCCAGTTTGGGATTGGGTACGGATCGGATGACACAGAAAACGTATCAGCGGCAAGATCTAACGGCCAATGCCCGGCTCGGGAGACATCGTTGAGCTTGTATTTGCCTCAGTTTTAATATTCCTAATGTTCGGTCTTTTCGCTTTTTATTTTTTACTTTCAGACTGATCCGAAACAAGGAGCGGTGCACAAGGAGTCATTTACATGGCATCTATTTCGAACCAATTGCAACGTGGGTTTAATTACGATTCTGGCATGCATATCAGGGTACCTTAAAAAAAACAAAGCAGGGATCGTTTTGGGTATTCTGTCGAACATGCTAAATAAGGATGCCGCGAGTCCAGTTCGTGTCCGACTTACACATTGACCGTGGGTACATATTTGTGAGCCGGGGAACCGGGGATCGACTGAGCTGAGACACGTCCGGATCGAAATACTCCCTCCATTCCAATGAATAATGCGCGCACACTTTTCAAGATTTGCCTTTGACCAAGAATTGATCCACATATATAGTAGTATTTGGTATAAAATCAATATCATTAGAAAGCGTTTTTCACTACGAGTCTAACAATGTCAAAGTTGCACTATATAGTCAAGATATTGTTACTCAAATCTTTCGGTCAAAGTTTGTATTGAAATGCGTGTGCGGCTTATTCATCGGAACGGAGGTAGTATGTCGACCGGCAACAACGGCATCACCACATCGTCAGACGGGCAGTGGTCCGACCTCCCCTATGATATGCTCGGCAACATCCGTCTTAGGATCGCCTCCCACCGCGAGCGCGCCCGCCTTGCCGCTGTCTGTAGGCTGTGGTGTGCCCCCTGTTACGGATCCCCGCGCCGCCCGCCGTCCCGCTGCTGCTCCTGTTCCCCCGGAGCGAGTCCGGCGAGACGAAGCACCTGTGTGGCGGTGGCCCCAACACTGGTAGAAAAAAGGCCTTCAGTCTCGGTTCGCAAAGGCCATTAGTCCCGGCCGCGCAACCGGGACTAGATATGCGCGACTAAAGACCCCCCTATAGTCGCGCCACTTACGGACCGCGGCTAAAGGCCCGTCCACGTGGGCGGGTGGCGTGCACCGGGGGCGGGGGACCTTTAGTCCCGGTTGGCCACACGAACCGGGACTACATGTTTTTTGTTATTTCTTTAATTAATTTGGGGTTTCTAATTATTTTTCACTCCCTTTTTTTCACTCCAATTTTTCACTCCCATTTTTTTTTCAGAATTTTTTTTATTTGCTTAGTGTCTAACTACAATTATCTCTAGTCAAATTTCTTACTCGTGGTTAAACTTCCCGCTCGGTCAACCATCCTCCCACTACTCTAGCACTAGCATGCTTAACTTCCGAGTTCCATCCCGTCCCGCATCCAAATGTTTCGCACGCATGTATGTGATACTAATATCATATCAATCCTATTAACATGTTGGTCGATGCCACATTTCTTTATTGTCTGAATTTCAAATAAATCTTTTAATAAACAAAAGTAATGATGTAATTAATAATTTTGAATAAATAAATAAACATTGGAAAAATTTGTATTATTTCTAAAAAATATTCAGAAAAATAAAACTATTCAGAAAAATATTCAGAAAAATAAAACTATTCAGAAAAATTTGTATTATTTCTAAAAAATATTCAGAAAAATAAAACTAATTCATTTTAAAATCTGAAAAAATACAATTAATATATCAAAATATTCAGAAAAATAAAACTAATTCATTCTAAAATCTTAAAAATACTATTAATATATCAAAATATTTAGAAAAATAAAACTAATACATTCTAAAATCTTAAAAATACAAATAATATATCAAAATATTCAGAAAAATAAAACTAATACATTTTAAAATCTTAAAAATACAAATAATATATCAAAAAACCAGTAGGCTCTTCTATTATTTTTAGAATGAGTTCAAAAATGTATTTGAAGTAAATCCAACTGGATGAGTTCGGTATTGACTAGATCTATGTTTTCCTGGCTTAGATTAATTTAGAAACGGTAGTTTTTCTGTTTTGTTTTCTTGATGTGTTATTGTTTGTTTTCTTGATGTGTTTTTGTTTGTTTGTTTTGAAATGTGTGTTTTACATAATATAGAAATAATATAGCTACTAATTAATATAGAAATAATATCCATTACATAATAATATATATCCATTACATACTAATATATCCATTACATGCATATATCGAACGCAAGATGCGGTACAAACACCATCTACTCGAGCTCCGTCGAGTAGATGCGGAACAACTCGTAACGTATGCATCTATGGCTGCATAGTTGAGGTTGATCCGGTCCAGTGGGTTCTTCCCCCAACGCATGTGATTCTTGGAGGGGAAACCAGACTTCATGGTTTTGTAGTCGGCGTGGATGAGGCGGTTGCCATCGGAGCCATCCCGGTCTTGTGACCGCACAAATCATCAAAATGGATAAGATCCTGAAGATCAATGTAGTGATCTTCAGGTATCACAATACCCAATCGCATCAACTTCTGACGGTCTTGAGTGATGTCAACACTTCAGAAGTCGTACCCCTTGTTGACAAAAAATCAACAAGGGCCGTAGAATCCTTTGAACTACTGCAACAACAAAAAGAACGTGTTAGATATGTTGCAACACATGTATTCTTCCAATGCAACAAACAAATCGAAAATGCAACACTATCCTACAAGAGAGATCGATTGTACGTGCGTTACCTTGCCCATTGGAAGACCAACACGATCTCCTGGAAGGCAATTTGGATGACGGCAACATCCCGTTGATCCGCCGTATACTCTAAATCATGCTCGAAGAACCTATGGTGTTCATCGGCTTCTTCATAGAGATTGCTGAAATGCGTAAGAAGATCGGGGAGCCTCTCGCACATATTGGTGTACGCCACGTGGAGACTCTTGCGGCATGGTGTGGCCACACGTAGAGTGTTCCAAACTTCAGCCATGGGTGCTTGATGGAGGAAGATCGAAGAGAGGAGAAGAAACAGAGAAGAGAGAAGAAGAAACAGAGACTCTCGGGTGCGCGCACTGTAGCAATGGCCTCTGCCTCTCGCTCGCTAAATAAAACCGCCGCGCGAGAGGCGAGCAGTTTGTACCTTTAGTCCCGGGTGGCCATGCCAACCGGGACTAAAGGCAGGGAGGCCAGCAGACTGAATCATTAGTCGCGGGTGGCCAAGCCAACCGGAATTAAAGCCCTCCACGCGCCTCCACGCGCTTCCCAACCCACGACGCATGACCTTCTGTCGCGGGTCTCCTCCCGACCCGGGACTAAAACCATTTTAGTCACAGTGCGAAAAGTTTGGGGACTGATGGGGGCGTATGGAAGGCCTTTTTTCTACCAGTGCAATAACGACGGGTGGGTCCTAAGCCTTCCGTTCAAGGGGGGCGACAAGTGGCTCATCGGGTGGCATGACGATGGCTGGGTCGTCGCATACAATTTCTGCCAACGTCGAGTATTGGTCGTGAATCTCTTCTCCGGTGTGCAGGTAGGACCATGCTCCCCATACCTAAGCGAGACATGGTTAGACCATTGTCATGTCGTCTTCTCTGATGTCCCCACCTCCTCTAACGTCTGCATCCTCGCCGCCATCACTGAGACCCAGAACAACATTGCGTTGTGGAAGGTCGACTGCCAAAACGGGTGGACCAAGCAATACTGGAAGAATAGAAAGTTCACGGACATTGTCTTCAGGCCTGTTCCAACTAAAATTTGGACCCGGGGCGAGTTATTTAGAAATATAATTGTACTAAAATTTTATACTTTGTTATTTTTTCTTATAATATTGTAGTTTTAACAAACATATGTTTTATACAACTTGATTTGCAGTACTAACAATATAATAATATTTTTCCAATTTTTTTTGTTACAAGGTTGTAATGGGTACCAAATATATTTGAGGTGCACGTTTTTTAGTATTTCTTAACAATACATCTTAAACGTGAAAATAAGGGAAAACACGTGACACATTATCATTTTTACAATCGACGAATTATATATGTATATTTTTTTTGAATGTTCTTATCTACTTTGAATATTATTATATATGGGTAAAAAGTAAAAAATCATACACCAACAAATATCTTCATAGGTTTATAGTGTAGGTGTAAACAATTATATAGAAACTTCTCGAGTATAAATTGAAAAATTGGCGTAATCATTTTTTGTGTGTGTTACAAGTTAAAGTGGATTAGATAATAAGTTATAAGATGTGGATGATCGATATTGTTTTTACTAAAATAGCATTTCTTATTGTAATCATCGATAAACATTAAATGTTATGGCTTCTACTAATTTGCACACACAGAATTCAGTTATCATATACGCTCACCACAATATGCTATGTACATGGTCTAAAGAATTTTCTTCTCTTAGTCTCAAATAAGAATTTACGCACCAAAGTATATATATATATACATATATATATACATACATACATATATATATATATATATATATATATATATATATATATATATATATATATCGAAAATTGCCAGCTACAAAGGAGGGTAGCTACCTCCCCTCCAGAGCCGTTGGATAGTTACATCAAGATCTGCGCTCGGTCAAAGCATCAAATTGATTAATGTAATGAAAGATTTAATATGAAACGTGTCCTGGATGTTAGACACACTCGTTATGTGAAGCTGGACGGCCGGTACTTCGTTTCTTTTGTTTCGTGCTGATTATAGCTTTACCCGTAGACTGAATAAAGACATCTTTGCACTAACACTGGCAGGTGAATAAAGTGAGTATTACATTGTTTATATGGTCAGACGTTAATTTTTGTGCATGACCAAGGAATTTGTGCATGGATCAAAGTTATGGCTAGCATGTACGTGTCAATAACTTGGTGTGAATAACCCTTCAGATAATCAGTGTCGTCAGATCAGAAAAGGTAGTTTAGACTACCCGCGGCTGGGCATAAAGTTCTTCTAATGTTAACTTTACGAGCCTCGTATATACACATGTGTAGTTTTAAAAGGCCATGACACGAATCACACGGCAACTTGGTAGTACTATATTAGATCAAAGTGTTTCGTTGTGAGGTGTGCCCACAATTATCATGCAGCCATAAAGTGTAATGCAAGTGTTATCCCTGTCTAGATATTTTTGTTCAGGCCGCACCTCCCGCTCCAATTATATTCGAATTTGAATTTTAAAAAGAGGACACCCTCCAACCGTGCTAAAACTGGGCACTGCCTCGGCTATGGGAAGCAGGGCAGAGCGAGATCCTTCTTTATCATCCTTTCCTTCTTTCACCAAGAAGAAAATACTCCATCCATCTCATATTAATTGTCTCAAAGTTGGACAAAAGTGGATGTATCTAGACACCACAATATGTCTACATACATCCACTTTTGTCCAACTTTGTGAGAATTAATTCGAGACGGAGGGAGTATCTAATTGGTTTAGTATTCAGTTTGCACAAATTAACAACTTAACTAATCCATGATATTGGCTACTTTTACCTTGCATGCGCACACAATATCTTGCATGCTCCGTCGACCGGAACCATTTTTTTCTGCATCTTCCGTACCGTATGCCAAAGTTTTTTTTTCCATGAATACATATTTTACAACTCGTAAGCTTCTACAGTAGACTCAAATTTTTTGACACTGTCGGCTCAAAGATGTTTTCATGCTTATGGCCTTTACAATCTCGCAACGCCTTCTCG
This sequence comes from Alopecurus myosuroides, assembly GCA_028641055.1. NCBI lineage: Eukaryota > Viridiplantae > Streptophyta > Magnoliopsida > Poales > Poaceae > Alopecurus > Alopecurus myosuroides. Next base: position 44,549 of record JAPCYS010003678.1, on the reverse strand, counting down.
ATTGTACCATAGTTCCCCGGAGATGTCAATTTAACACCAACTGGGAAGCTGTAATGGAATAGAAATTAAATGATTACTAGATTGGCAACAATTAAAAGGTAAACAGTTATCTATTTGTGCCAAGGTATACTGCCTAAATAAAATATAAAAAAATCCAACGAAATGATTGCTAGTTTGGCAACAATATTGTCTCAATCAAAGAAAAAATTCCTAGGAACTGATCCGCCCTTTGCCTTAGGAGCAAGATCTCTCATGGCAGGCTGCGCCAACCTGGCGACAACATTGTTAAGCAGTGCAGCAGACTAATGTAATAAGTGCTAACAATTTTCAAACTACTAGTTCACTTTTGGTGCAAAAGCTTAGTAGCGACAAGCAGTTTACTGCATATAGCCTGTATCGAACACAGAAAAAAGAAACTACATAGGTACAACTTAAAAGAAAACAGACTAATACCTTCCTTTCACCGAGGTTGTTTCTTCCGTCATATTTCTCCTACCAAGCTTGCTAATGAGTTGAACCTGCTGGGTAGATCAACTGCTTCTGCTCGTAAGTGCAAGGAAGTGAAAGGAGGACTGCTATAGGATGGACTCCAAGGGAGCTTCGGTCACTTACTGCAAGGTGTGGGCGGCGTGGATTCCGCTAAAACTGAAGATCTTTACGTGGCAGCTTGATCTCGACGTCTCCCCTCTAGTAAGGTGGTTGCGCTAAACATGGTCCGGTGGATGGTCGTTGTGCTCTCTGTGGCCAGAGGAGGCGTGACCCACATCTTCTTCTCTTGTGCGCTCGCAAAACTTGGGTGGAGTGTGTTTCGGAAGCTGCTGGGCTGTGCCTGGGCTCCAGCTAACTTCCCACAATTTTTCGCTTTACAACACGCGCTTTTGGGTCAACAACGCCGAACGAGTTGGGTGCTCTTTGCAGTATTGTCTTGGGCGTTATGGCTTACTCGTAATAAGTTAACATTTGATTCGGTGGCTCCTCGCCATCTCGCCGATGTCATATTTAAAACCTTTGTGTTTGTGCAGCTGTGGGTAAAATCGGGCAAAGGAGCAAGAAAGGAATGCGCTGCAATTGCTGGCCGAGCGGCTTAAGGCGGTCTTCACCTAATTAAAACCCCTACCAGTTTGAGCTAAGTTCGATGGTGTGCTGGTCTCCGGTTTGTCGTTGGGAAGGCCGGCCCCGAGTGTCCGTGTATTGGCGTTTATTTCCAGTTTGGCAAGCTGTCGGCGTGTGTTGGATTTCAGAACCTCTGTTGGAACCTTGGTGCTTTATTAATTTAAAACGGGGCAATTTTTGCGTGCGAATGAGGACTATAACAGTAATTTCAGTTGGGACTAGGTTGAGAACTGGACATAATTGGAGTAATTAGGCTCCAAATTGAAGTGTACATTTTGCTTAATTGGCAATTTTATGATAGGAACAGACTGCTTATCTGCTCTTAGCTCCCACAAAGAAATACTAAGCTATGTGTATTAGTCTTTGGATGAAATTCCTCGATCTAATCTCTGTTTTACATAAAAAAAATCAATCAGTGGTCGTGCCGGAGTGGTTATCGGGCATGACTAGAAATCATGTGGGCTTTGCCCGCGCAGGTTCGAATTCGCTCAGATTGATTCTTGGTTCGGTTTGGTCTTCCTCGATTTACGGGAGCAAAGAAGGCGTGCGTTATCGGCCTGTGTACGTATCCGTCATGGACACTTCAGAAAACACCCCTACTTCATGGTCACTTCTTCAGACCAGAAATACTATGAGCCATATAAGAATTATTCTTGTCCTCCCTAATCAAAAATCAGTGCGCCTGCCTGTTACTCCAAGGAAATCTTATTTCTACTTTAGTGTCAATTTGACTTGACAGAAATATTTCCCGTTCACGATCGAGGAGCTCAGCCAGACCACCGGCAACACAGCCATGGGCAAGGTTTTGGTTATCGGTAGGAAAACAATCCCGAGGGGTCGTCTGGTTACCGGATGAATTTGAAACCAAAATTCCAAAATTCAATTTTTTATTCCCAGTATGACTATTTACCGAGATTTTGTCAAAGTTAAAAAAAATATTTTGTTTTTTTGCCTGGTACAACCATTTCCTGGGGTTGCTCGCACTAGCACGTAAATCGAGTATTAGAGACTGTTTCTATAAGCGGTTTTAGCATCGGTAAAGCGAAATGGCATGCTGGCGCGGCCATGAGCCGGTTTTTCATCGAAAGCCCACCTCCAAAGAAAGAGTCGGCTCGGATAATCTGCGATCCAAGACGGACAATTCTTTTTGTGCGGCATGTATAATCGCACAACAGTCGTGCATATACCCGACATCTCGACTGTAGCCACCAAATAAATAGGCCTCCTCCATTAATTCGAGTAGCGTTCAGAAAACGTGAGAACTCTAATAATTTTGTGCTGACAATCGGCTAGTTCCGGTCCTTGGCCAACCAAGACAAAAGGTGGGGGTGGCCTCTAATCCCGATTGGCTAGTCCCGGAAGGAAATCCGGGACTAAAGCCAGTTACGGCCCAGGACTAGTGGCGGTGTTCTCTACTCGTGGTACTTGCCTTTTTCAAATTCTCGACCTACAAACCGGCGCCGTTCCCTGCGCCGTTGTTCCGGCCCTTCTCTCGAACATCGTGGAAGTCTTCACGCGCCACAGGAGGCTCTGTCCCGGCGACGAACGCGGTTCGCGGGGGGCTTCATTCCCGGGCGCCACTGGGAACTCCCGTCCCATGATGTCTAGGATCTGCCGCTTGGAGGCCGTGGCTCCGCCCCCGTCGACTCTGCAATCCGCACAACCAGGAGGTTAAAAAAAAGAGGCCAGAGGATGAAGATGTGGAAAACAGAGAATAAAAATCAAGAATATTTCATTTTTATTATTTGCTTTTTCTCTGAATGGCGTCGATAGAACTTAGCAAACACCTGTCGGGACCACAGTTTGTTGTGTTTAATGTGTTTTTTTTTCCAAAAATTGCCTTTTTGGACAACTAATGTCAGATATGGTCGGGTCTAGAAACTATTTCCAGATATGGTCGCTTTTGTCGCTGCCATCGCAATTGGCGCCAAATCTATGCACGTCGGTGCCATCCAGGCGGTTCGCGAACTAAACGGACGATGTCACGCGAAATCCTATGTGGCAAGGGTCGGCTCCGTTTGGATTGGCGCCGACTCTGCCACAGTTTCTGAATCCCAGTTGCGGTGTTCCGTGACGTTTGTGTGGTGCCGACGTGGAGGTAGAAAACATGACCCGCGTCTCCCTGACCCACACCCAAGTTATTTTTGCCCACACGGCCACACCGCACGGCTCTCCCCGCCGCCGCCTCCGGCAAACAGATGACATGATTCCAGCCTTCGTGTTTGTCTATAGCCTTCGTGCGACTATGTTGGTGGCGTTTCTGTCAAAATAGAACTTTTTGACAAGAAGAGCACTCGTTCATGGATCAACTAACCTTTCTAATTAAACAAAACTTCACAAGACATGTAATTAAAAAAATCAGAAAAACATATGTTTGCTCCAATGATGTCATCTGTTTGCTCCACTCAACTCTGGAGGAACATACACGTGAATCGATTAAGATGAGTCAATTTACTGTTCATAAGTGAGGTAGGTGAGTCAGTTTACTGTTATAGGGTGAGTCAGTTTACTGTTGGGAGGTCATTCAATACTGTTGGTAGGTGAGGTATTTATGATGTTGTCTTTGATATAATAAAGTGTCGGTGGCTCTTTTTTGTAAATTTGTATTGATTTTACTTCAGTTCCGGCCCTTGCGTCCGGCTGCTCTCAATAAATAGATTTCGATGGTTGTATGTCTTTATTCCAATCTACCACACTCACTAATCTGCAGATCTACCACACTCACTAATCCGGAGACAACAATGGCCGATGCGGGATCCTCTTCAGGGAGATGGAAAGAGACAGCCATAGAAATTGTAGGTCCTCGTAGTGGTACATTCGTGCCACCGTACATGCCACCAAAATAAGATCTAGATGGTCATGTGCCATGGATCATACAATGCGCTTGTGGTGTGGAGTGCTGCTACACAGCAGATGTGGAGAAGATCAAAAGTGGTGGATATGGTGGAAGCTGGGGATTTGTGTGAGGACACACCACAGATCCTGCGCCTAACTTTGTAACTGTTCATGCGCTTACTATAATTTTTTACAAAATAACCTATGTTCATAATTTTGGGACTTTACAACAGGAAGGAGCTCGTTACAGAAACACAATCTGGTTCGAATCGAAAAGGCAATATGAACTGTATCGGTATGGAGAAACATATGTAGAGAAAAAAGAGGCCAAAGAACAAGAAGAGAAGAGGAAAAAAGACCACATCGAATGCAATCAGAAAGAATATGAAGAATGGTGTGCTCAGAAGATGGCCAACCGGAGGACTCTATATGAAAAATTGCCAAGACAATTTGATTTCCTTGTAATCAAGTTTTTTCATTCCAAAAGGAGCTCTTATATCGTAAGTTTACTTAGATTGATGTTTAACATCGCTAGAGCACCAACACTGTAATGTTTTATTTTGTAATAATTTAGTATGATCGTCCGCAATTTATCCAGTATTTATGCAATACTAACACATATGAAGCGCATAGAACTCTCCTTATCACAAACAATATGACATTAAGATCTTAATGACATCAACAGAGTACTAAACATTAAAATAATGATCAAATAATCCAACTACATGAACTGTATAAAACATCTTAGTTCAACATAAATTCATCATGACAAACAAACCAACAATATGAATATGAAACGACATTTCAAATTCAATCAGAAGTGGTAATCACCACCAACTCTTAGAGAAACCCGCAGTATACCTTTTCATAAATTCTTTGCTTTCATTCAACATATTTTTCATCTCCTCTTCCTCTTCCCTTGCTTCTTATTTCTTCCTTATCTTCTTCCGTACCTCCCTCCCTTTTTGGTCCGCCTCTAGTTTCTTCTCAAAGAGTTTTCTCTTCACTGATTTTTCTTCCCTCTTTCTCTTGCGCTCAACATTGAATGAAATATATTCTTGCCTCTTTTCTTCATCAAAAACCTTCCATGACTCGTCCAAAGTGACAGGTCCATAAAGCGGGCACCACCGTGCCATGTCTTGACAATGCTAACAGCAAACCAATAGAGGAGCCTTGGGTGTTGTTTGGTCAATTCTCCATACCTTCGATCGAGATGTAGGTAGGCGCACAATACATCTCCATGTATTAGCCTGCCATGTCCCCGCTAGAGTTGAGCATGATGGTGTAAGAAGATAGTCATCATACATCTTGGGCCCGTAAATCCATTGGGAAAAGTAGCATGCACAATATGTGTGTCAATTTAGTAACCAAATAAGACACATATTATAAATAAATGACCAATTAAACTATAAATGGAAATTAAATTAGATAACTCATGTGTCGATCACCGCACATGTAAAATGCACGACTCCTCTAGCGGGGTGCATTGTGTAACATCCCAAGTATGAAAACAACCTTAGAATGTTTGTTTCCTGTTTTTATTTCAAATGCATCGTGTCATCATATTGCATTCATGTGTTGAATTTGAATTTCAAATCAAATATTCAAACCATTATGTTTCACACTTGGTCTGTTACAACTTTTTCAAATGAAGCATTGAAATCAAACCATCTATTTGTTTCCAATAAACTTGGGTTTTCATATAATTAACTTGCTAAATTTTCAATTTTTCAATTATTGCAAAATTCACTCAAATTCATTTAAATTTCAAACAGCAACAAAAATTTAAAATTTTGAAAAACAAAAGTTTGTACAACTGGGCTTTTGCAATAAAGAACTTATAAAAAATTATCAAAAAAAAATTTGAAACCCCAAAACCCTTTCTTTCTTCTCTTTTCTTTTCTGCAAAAAAAAAGGAAAAAAGGGAGGCAACCAGGCCAGCCAGCGCGCGGCCCGCTCCCCCTCGTCTCCCTCCTCCGTACGGTGACGACGCCGCTGACGCCAGCCACCACGCACCCCCACCTCCACCTGCTCCCTCTCCTCTCCCTTTTTCTACCCCCGAGAGCCCCCGAAACCCTAGCCTCCCTCTCTTCCTCCTGCGCCGCCACCTCGCTTTCTCCCTCTTTTCTTTCCTCTGTTTTCCGGCGTCCGGGGGGGGGGGGTTGCAGCAATGGCGTCATCGTCGACAGCAGCCTAGGGAGCTCCTCCGACTAGGCCAGGTGCACGAGCGTGACCGCCACCTCTCCCTCGTCATCATTGACAGCTGCAGCGAGTCCCAGGAGCCGCTGATCCTCGACGACGAGCTCGTCCCCGCCGCGACTGCTTTGAAGATCGTCGCCGCACTGTCGTCTCCTTCACCGTCACGTCCAACTATCGCCTCCGCCAGCACCCCGGTGAGCTACTGGTCCTTTTCCCGTCGACGAAACCCTAGCCTGCGTCCGTTTTCGAGGAGGACCTGACGGCCACTCTCCTCTGTCTGCCATGGCTGACGCCGCGAGGCTCTCCGCCGTGAACTCCTGCCCTTCCTTTTCCACGCACGCACGCCACACCCCTTCCTGGTGCCAGCACGGACGCGCAACACCCTAGAGCCGCCTATTTGGGGTCAACGACGGCGAGCGAGCTCCGCCGTGCCGTCTGTTTCCGTCGCGAACTGAACACTTGGGTTCAGTTCCGTCAGCAAACGAGCACACGCTCCAGATCTACATCAAACGGGCGCGGATCTGATTCCAATCACCACCGTCGAGTTAGCCCAGTGGCAAGATCCAGCGGCTCTCAGCGCGAGGGCGCGATTTCGATTCCCCCCGCGCGGAATAAAACCCGTCTTTTTGCCCCGCTTGCCACGCAGCCATGCGGGCCCCACCTGTCAGCGACAGTGAAGGCCACGCGCGCGCACACCCGCTGGCCACGCAGGCGCCAGCTGGGCGCTGGCCCACTGGCCCGTGACCCAGGTCACACATCCCCTGCGTGACAAAAGTTCCCAGGGCCTTTTCTGAAAACTTTATTTTGCACTCAAGCCCCTGGAATAAATTTAAGACTTTTAAAATTGCAGAATAGCCCCGAGATTTCAAATTCAAATATCTTTTGCAATACAAATCCAAATTGGGTAAATAAAATATGTTTTCCATTCAAAATTTCCTAAACTTTTCAAATATTCAATCTTTTTAATGTTTTGAATAATTAAAAAATATATTATTTTCTGTATTTTATTTAATTCATTCAAAATTGTTTAAATCATAACTAATTCAAATTAAATCCAAATTTAATTTGTAAAATATGTTTTCAAACCAGAAAAATGTAATCTCTTCAAATATGAATTTCATTTCATGTTTGGAAAAATAAAATTCAAATAATTTTAATACTTGAATTAAAATTCATTTAAATCTTGTTTAAACCTGTTTCATTCATAATTAGTTCATTTTAATTTCAAATTCAGAAAGTAATACATGTTTTCCAATCAGAATTAAACGCTCCATCCAATTATGCCATAATAACAACCTTTTTAGAAACTAAATTTTGCACAAATTTCAATTCTGATTTTATTCAATTAAAATGCCAAAGCCACAATTAAATATTTACAACTCCAAATTTAGCAAATAAAATATCTAGTTGAAGCTAATTTCATTTCCTAGCTGTTTCTATCATCTGTCATGCATTTAATCCACTTTAACCAATGTTTAGTTGTAGTTCATTAAATTCTCAATTAATGCACATGGGCTTTACCATATACAATTCAATTGCATATGGGCCAATTTAATTATGTTACCATGTCAATTAGCTTACCTTTGATACATCAATTAAAATGACATGCATCATCCCATGTTTGTGCATTATGCCATGTTATTGATTGTCCGTCTCTCTTTGTTGTTTGTTTGCTTCTTCCCGAATAGACGACGACGTTGAGACAGACGAGGTTTACGACACTACTTCAGAGGAGTTAGCCCAGTACCAGGCTACTGAGTTTGCAGGCAAATATTCACTCACCTGAACCATTGTGTCCTTTCCATACTGGATACCAATACTTTCCGTTGTCTAATCTGCTAGCCTTAAGTTTCGTTGCTTATGTTTCGATCATATCACATGTTATCCTGTAACCCTGATATAGCCTCACCTCCACACCTATAACCCTGTTGCTTGTTGGCTTGTGTCTTACTAGCATGCTTAGGGTTGTTGTGCTCGAATCTGTTGTCCGTAATTTTCTTTTGCCATATTTATTATGTTCTGGGGGCTCGATACTTAAACAACAACCTGTTAATGTTTGAGGTAATAATAATTTGATGATAAGGCACCGGCAGGAGGCCGGGTATGGTTTTGAGGCCTGCTAGTGTCGAACTCAGGAAAAGTTCTTGTCCTCTGGATCCATGTTGAGCGCGCTAACCGCATGTGGGAAGCGTGTATGGGCGCCCCCCGCAACTCTGATTCGATTCGCATCTCGTCCAAATCGCCACACTTAGTTCGGGCTTTCCATTTGATGCACGCATATGCAGGTACGAACCCTTGGCGCCAGGGTGGAACTTTTGTAGTCGGCATTTAGGTCGGCGTGGTCTTCCAGTGCTATGAGGGTCCCCCTTTTTTTCGTGGGGGCTCGATTAGCCGCGCACGCACAGCACGTGGTTCTCTGGGCTTGATGCGAAGAAGAGTTGGGTTGTGTTGAGTGTCTCGCTTGGTGGGTTTGATCCCCGTCTGGCGGGATATTCTTACGTGTACGGCCAAATTGGTGCACCCCTGCAGGGTTAAATCTTCTCGAGAAGCCGTGTTGTCCGCGGTTATGGATGACTTGGTGATAGGGCTGGCTAACAAGGATTAGACAACTTACACCTAAGTAATACTAAGTTGACTAGTAATAGGCATATTCCCACAATAACCTGAACCTTCATTAATCCAACTGTGTGAGTTATCCTCGGGTTGCTTCTTTGGATAAGGGGCGAGATCCAGGATGGGTTTGTTTGAGGTTAGTGGTAGTTGGTTCCGATGCGCTATCTTATCCCTTTCTTTTAGCCGGATGTTATAGCATGTCTCTGTAGTTGGTTAGTGCAGCCCGCTGCCGCACCTTTGTATCACCTATCTTCTGTTGAACCCAAAGCATCTGTACTTGGTGTTGTCGGGTACCCTTTGGTATCTTGTGTGTCTTGCTTGCCAGTACTCGTCTGTACTGACCCCTTTGGGGCTGCGTGTTCTGCAGACTACGTTTCCGAGGATCCCCATGGTGGCTACTACGTGGAGTATGACGAGGCTGCTGACGAGTAGATAGCGGACCCGGGCAGGATCCGAGACTTCGTGGATGGGCTCCGTTCTTTCGTTTCTGGCCTCTTAGGCCTATTTGGATTTTGTCTGTACTCAGGCACTTTCTTTGCTTCCGCTGTGATGTAATGATGACTTGTTGGGACATGTGTCCTCTGCATGCCTGTATTTGCTATCTCTGCTCTAGTGAGAGCTTTTGCCACTTATTTCTATTTCTTTGTGTCTTAGAGATTTGTTGTGATATCACTTGTTCAAATGCCGTTGACGTACCATGTGTGTATGTTATGAAGTACGTCAATGGAAGTATTCGGATTTCTATTGGATGGTTTCACAGACGATGAATAGTAGAGGATGGTTGTCACACGTTTACGTGTTGGCCTACTCATATTGAGATGCGGGTGCAGGTAGGCCCCGTAAGCCATTTATCTACTGTTTAGCGGGCTGTGAGTATCCTCTAAAAGTCCGGGTACGACAAATGGTATCAGAGTCTGTCTGCCTGTAGGATCCCTTTTACTGGTCGCAGTTGAGTCTAGAAACTATTTTGTAGCTATATAGGAAAAATGAAATGTGAGAGTAGGAATTCTGTTCTTTTATTTCTTTCCCCACCCACCCTCCCTTTTCTGGTAAGGAAGTGCAATGTTGTTTTCTCTTCTCATCTAAACTTTCAAGTTAGGATTTCACGTATCCTGGTTGCCGGATATATACTGAATAGGGGTATAGAAGATGGTAGATAAAGAGCTGGACTACCAGGGTGGCCTACAGGTAATGGGCTCAGGTCCATTGGGCGGCCCAGTAGTCCGACGCGCAGAAGCCGGATTCTAGAAGAACCCGGATCACGGCCCGTGTGATCTGGCTTGGAGGAGAAGACGGATTCCTTGCTTTCCAAGTTACAAGTTAAACGTAGTCTTCTAGGTTTCTGATTCTGTAAGCCCTAACCCGGCTATTATATAAAGCCGGACGGGAGAGAGATTAAACAAGTTAGGTTCAAGTTCTTTACCGCACAACAGAGAAGCTCTACGCAACTCGCCGAGAAGCTCATCCTCGCCGAGTAGCTAGATCTACACCCTCACATTGTAACCCTGTTAAACGGGCTTTAGTCCCAATTAGTGAGAAGTGCAGGAGTAGGTACGCCGTACTGTCGCAACGTACCGAACCTGGGTAAAATCCCGTGTTCTGTGTTACTACGCTATCCCGTTACCCCACGTCTCTACCGTAGTCTCATGGCACCCCCGTCTATGAAAACTACTACGATGTCTCGACAGTTGGCGCCCACCGTGGGGCAGACGACGTCAGGCGTGAAATTCCGATCTGGGATACTCGGCGGAATTGGAAGATCGATCACTGTCGGAAGCCTGGAGTTCGACGACGACGTCGGGCGCTTCCTCGACAACGGATCCTACATACCGGCGCAAAACCACCTGGTAAGTGCCTGCGTGTTACCGATCGGATCTGCTAACATCTTTATCGGACTAACTGCAGAGGCAATGGGGTTTTGCGGTGGAAGTAAATTTATCCCACCCGCCCTATACCCATTCGAAGACGACTATGATGCCGGATTCTGCTCAGATCGCCGACAAAAAAGTGATACACACTTTATCGGCATGGTGCAATCCGAAATCGCTGAAAACACGGATGACGGAAATCCCGTGCAAGAGGCAGATAACAACGTACCCGTCATAGAGACGGAAGAACAAACACCCGTCACAGAGGCGGAAGATCCGACATCCGTCAACAAGACGATGAACTCGGAAGCAGAGTCCGTGCTTGCCGCCATTGAGGCAAGGTTGGAGTCGGAAACCGGATCGGATAACTTCGACTCCGAAGACGAAGACGAGGATGCCTTCGTAAGAAAGGTTAAGTCCTTTCAAGAGGGATTCCATGAAGTGCTAATGGCAAAACCAGCTGATACAACGGGTGCCGGCAGCCAGGAAAGCCCTAAAACCCCTCCGCCAGAGGAAGAGAGAGAAGACGGAGAAACTTCTCCGATATTCCCTAATGTCAAGGAGATGACAGAAGATGAGCCTGCCAAAAATCCTCCCTCTTCCAAGAAAAGGCACAAGTCTGCTAAAAAACTCCGGAAGAAAAAACTAGCTTATACAGCTGAAGAAAACCCGGAAAAAGGAAAAGCAAGCAGAGAAAAGCCCGTGGAGAAGAAATCTAAGGAAATCACTGCTCCGCCAATGACGGAACAGGAAGAGCAAGAGCTATTACAAACACCAGTGGGACCAGATGAAATCCCTGAGATGCTGGAAGCCAGGAGACAAGCTTTCCAAAGGCAACAGCAACATTTACTCCGATCTCGGCAACATCTCCAACAAACCCAGCATGATATCAAAATCATGAAGGAGGAAATAGAGGAGTACGAGAGAAAGAATAGATCTGCATTAAAACCTACTAGGTTACCCGGAATTGCAAGACCGGAAGAACTGCCGCCAAAAGAAAGGTTCTATAACCCATCTTGGCAAAAGCAGTTAAACGGCAAAGATGCCAAGGGCGAACCAATATACAAAACCGCAGCGGAAAACGCGGAAGCAGCGTTCGCCATCCTAAACAACGATCTGTACTCCAACGGGGAAAAACTCCAAGGGGTGTATGCTTTCCTAGGAAAAGCATTACAGCAGCAACAGCGAGGCCAAGAACGATCAGGGAGGCTGCATGATAATTCCGCCCTCTGCAAAACAGCTACTTGCGCTGCTGGAGCACCTGGACCGGAAGAACCCGGAGATTCGGATAAAAAAGAGGATCCGAGAAAAGACAGGAAAAACCCAGATAACCGGGACGCAGCGTCTAGAATCGGACCTCATCTCCCGAAAGATGGATATAAACCACATGATCGGGAAGACAAACACCGGAATGACGGAAAAATAACGCCACCTCCGAGAAACCCAGCTGAAAAAGCTGGAAGATATGATATACCTCACAGACGTGAAAGATCCCGGACACCTCCTAAGGATAAGGAAAGGCACAGAAGCAGAACTCCGCCTAACCCAAAAGGACGTGAACACGGAAGAGATAGAGATAACCTCGGAAAAGCGCGTCCGCGCAACAATGGAAAAGAAAGGAGCAGATCCCCTTCTGTCCATTCAGCCGGAAGATATTTGCACACATTGATAGAGCAGAAAAGGATGATCTATACTTTGGTCCTAAGTGTTTTACTGACAGGATCCGAAGAATAACCCTGCATTATGGCTTCGCCAAAGTTGGTCCAACCTACCAAAAATATACCGGCAGTACAAACCCGGATACCTGGCTCTCAGATTATTATACAGCCGTCCAAATCAACAATGGGACAGACTTGGAAGCTGTCAAGTTTCTTCCCCTAATGTTGCTAGACGGAGCCAGAGATTGGATCAATGGTTTACCATCAAGAACTGTCGACAGCTGGGATGATATGGCTAGAGTATTCACTCAGCATTTTCGGGGAACATACAAACGCCCAAATAGCATCAACCAGCTGAACCGTTGCACCCAATTTGAGGATGAACCATACGTGGATTTCATCTCCAGATGGACTGCAATGAAGAATAGTTGTTCTGGAGTAACTGGCGTACAAGCAATGCATGCTTTCGTCAATGGCCTAAAACCCGGACTCGTACCGTTCATGGTTGGTTCTAAACAGCACAAAGATCTCGGATCTATGCTTACAACCGCTAATGAGCACGCTGCAGCCGAAGATGATATCAGAGCAAGAGGAGGCAATATTGAGTCACTAATACTCGCCAAGAAAACCCCTCGTTCTGACAAAAAAGGAACTCCGGAGTCAACGACAAAGCCCAAGGAGGTCAACATAGCCTTTGGAGGAGATAAGGGAAATAAGTGGAAAGGTCGCAGCCCAGATCCAATCAATTACACTCCCGAAGAATGGGAGAGAATTAAGTCGGAACCCTGCGTCCACCACTCGCAATTTGGGAAACCAACCCACACAAATGCGCAATGCCGGCTAAACAAGCATATGAAAGGCAACGCAGGATCCGGAAATAAAGGGAAGGGTTCCAAAAGGAAACCTGCCAAACAAAAGCCAGAAGCTGAAAAGGAAGACAGTGAATCGGACACTGATGACAAAATCCAGGAATAACAGCGAAAGGGCGAACCCAAATTTCCGAGAGTTGACGGAGAAGCAATGCTAACTTTCTTAGCAACCCCGTCAGCAAAGGTGGCCAAAAGAACACTTCGGGAAATAAACGCGGTTATTCCTGCGACCCCGAAATACTTGAAGTACTCCAACACGCCAATAGTCTGGGATCAGTCTGATCATCCCGGAAATATCCCTGAACCCGGCACACAAGCTCTTGTTGTCAGCCCTATTGTTCAAAACACTAGGCTAAGAAGAGTGCTGATGGACGGAGGATCCAGCATTAATATAATGTACCTGGCTACACTGAAGCACTTGAAGATCTCCGAGTCCCAGCTCAACTACAGCAATACGCTTCCATGGCATTGTTCCTGGCAGGCAAGCACGATCCCTAGGAGAAATTTCCCTAGATGTCACCTTCGGAGATAAAGATCATTTCCGGCAGGAAAAAGTATCCTTCGAAGTAGTGCCGTTCGAAAGCGTGTATCACGCAATACTCGGACGTCCAGCTTTCGCCAAATTCATGGCAAGATCCTGTTATATCTACAACAAGCTGAAAATGCCAGGACCCAAAGGAGGAGTAATCACCATAGCCGGTGATTTCAAGCTGGCAAACGAGTTGGAGAAAGAAAACGCCCTTTGCGCTCAAAGAGTTATAGCAAAGGAGGAACTAAAGGAATTAGCCAAGGAGGTATCGCCGAAAGAAATGCCGGCAGGAAAAGAAACTCGGAAGCCAACAGATAGCTTCAAGGCGTCCGAATACAAGACAGGTAATCCTAGATCCCAAAGATCCGACAAAATTTTCATCGTAGGGACTGGGATGACCGACAAAAGGAAGGCGAACTCATCAAGTTCCTCCGTGAGAACTGGGATATTTTTGCCTGGTGTCCAGCTGACATGCCAGGCGTACCCAGGGAACTTGCTGAGCACCAACTCAAGGTTGTTCCGGGATCAAAACCCGTCAAACAAGGTCTCCGTCGATTTGACGGAAGAAGACGGAAGGCTATTGGCAAGGAAATTATCCGGCTTTTAGCAGCGGATTTCATCAAGGAAGTAATCCATACTGATTGGTCCGCAAATCCGGTCTTAGTGCCGAAGAAAGACACTACTGCTCTTAGAATGTGTATAGATTACACAGGATTGAACAAGTTGTGTCCGAAAGATAGGTTCGCATTACCGCGAATCGATCAAATAATAGATGCCACTGCAGGCTCCAAGCTTTTATGCTTTTTGGATGATGCATACTCCGGGTACCACCAATACGCATGAAAAAGGAAGATCAAATCAAGACTTCTTTTATAACCCCGTATGGGACGTACTATTACGTGACCATGCCTTTTGGCCTGAAGAACGCAGGTGCAACCTACCAGCGTTGCATGCAACGCTGTTTGCATAGTCAGATTGGCAGAAACGTCCATGTTTATGTGGACGATATCGCTGTCGTAACCAAGGAAAAACATACACTCCTTGAGGATCTGCGAGAAACTTTCGAGAACTTACGCACTTACAAGATGAAGCTGAATCCATCTAAGTGCGTATTCGGGGTTCCCTCAGGAAAACTTCTGGGTTTCATTGTTTCCCACAGAGGAATAGAAGTTAACCCGGAAAAGATCAAGGCAATCTTGAACATCTCAAAACCTACATGTGTAAAAGATGTCCAAAGGTTGACGGGTTCCGCTGCAGCCGTCAGCAGATTTATTAGTCGGCTGGGGGATAAAGCCTTACCACTTTACAAGCTGCTAAAGAAATCCGACAAGTTCGAATGGACAGAAGAGGCCGATGCAGCGTTGGCCCAGTTGAAGGAAACCTTGATGAAGGCTCCCATCTTGGCATCTCCAAAAGACGAAGAACCCATGTTATTATACCTTACGGCTACAAATCGGGTTATTAGTGCGGTAATCGTTGTGGAACGGACAAAGGAAGAGCAAAGCATACCAGATCAACATCCGGTATATTACATAAGCGAAGTTTTTTTCGAATCCAAACAAAGGCCGCACTACCAGAAACTGGCGTATGGCGTATTTTTTGCATCCAGAAGATGCGCCATTACTTCCAAGGGCATTCCATAACAGTGGTATGTAAAGCACCACTAGGGGATATTATAAACAATGCGGAGGCAACCGGCCCGAGTAGCTAAATGGGGCATCGAGCTGGCAGCCTTCGACATTAAGTACCAGCCAAGGACGGCAATAAAATCCCAAGTTTTGGCAGATTTTGTCGCCGACTGGACAGAAGCAATGGAAAAAACACCAATGCCAGAATCTGAGTACTGGATCATGCACTTTGACGGATCCAAGATGAAGGAAGGAGCTGGGGCTGGCGTAGTCCTAAAATCCCCCAAGGGAGACATAATGGAGTACGTATTGCAAATACACTTCAACGCCAGTAATAACGTGGCAGAATACGAAGCTCTGCTTCATGGCTTGCATATTGCAAAAGAAATAGGGGTAAAACGCATATTGTGCTATGGAGACTCGGATTTGGTACAGCATCAGCTCAACCAAACCTGGGATGCGAAAAGCCCTATAATGGCCGAATATCGGAGGACGGTGGACGAGTTCGCCATCTGTTTCTTCGGGTTCGAAGTCCTTCACATAAAAAGGGAGGAAAATTGGAATGCGGATGCATTAGCCCGCATGGGATCAGAGAGAGTAAAAACTTTACCACCAGGGATATTCATCCAGCACTTGCATGAACCGTCCATAAAAGGTGGAGACGTCGATTACCCTCTGGCATCTGAAACAATTGAGGTCATGCTCGTTAAACCGGATTGGACAATTCCATACTTAAACTTCTTAGTCAATCAGAAGTACCCGGAAGGAGCAGACGAAGTCTTGCAAAGGCAAATACAGCGTCGATGCAAAGGATACGTGGTAATCAACGACCACTTGTAAAACGCAGTACTTCCGGAATCTTTCAACGGTGTATTTCACCAGAAGAAGGAAGAGAAATACTGGAAGAAATCCATGCCGGCGATTGCGGACATCATGCTCAATCAAAAAGCATAGTCAAAAAAGCATTCCGGGCGGGGTTTTTCTGGCTAACAGCCAAGTCAGACGCCGAGCGCATAGTGAATACGTGTGAAGGATGTCAATATTACGCCAAGCAGACCAATTTGCCAGCCCAAGCACTTAAAACTATCCCATCACATGGCCGTTTGCGGTCTGGGGGCTAGATATGATGGGACCGTTCAAAACTGCAAGAGGTGGACTACACATCTACTCGTAGCGGTAGATAAGTATACAAAATGGGTGGAGGCTAAACTCATCAAAAAGCTAGACGGCTCAACTGCCAGAAATTTCATTATTGATTTAGTAATGAGGTATGGCGTCCCACATAGCATAATAACTGATAACGGGACAAATTTCTCCATTGGAGAGTTGGCAAAATACTGCCAACAAACGGGAATCCGCTTAGATCTTGCGTCTGTGGCACACCCGCAATCTAATGGGCAGGTTGAAAGAATGAACAGTTCAATACTGCAAGGAATACGCCCAAGACTCGAATCTCCTCTCCATAGAGCAGCTGGAGCGTGGGTAGAAGAGCTACCTTCCGTATTGTGGAGTATTCGAACGACGCCAAATAGGTCAACTGGGCAAACCCCGTTTTTCCTAGTTTATGTGCGGAAGCTATTCTTCCAACGGACATGATCCATGATAGCCCAAGAGTGCAGGATTTTGACGACTCGGATGCCGAAGAAGCACGACAGGATGCCGTCGATCTCTTAGAAGAGGAACGAGAACTTGTGCTTCAAAGATCCGCCATCTACCAGCAAGGTTTACGACGTTATCACAGTAGGAAAATCAGGCATCGTTCTTTTAAAGAAGGTGACTTAGTGCTGAGATTGGTGCAGCAAAGGAAGCACAAATTGGCCCCAGTATGGGAAGGACCATTCGTCATCAGTAAAGCCATGAAGAATGGATCATACTATCTTGTCGACATTCGAGATACGGAGGACGATCCCGAGAAGCCGAATCGCAAAAGAAAGAGAAAAATAATGGTGAACTAGGAGACAAAGAGGCCTTGGAGTATCCAGCAATTACGTCCCTTCTATACTTAGTTCAATTTCTATGTAAACATCTTTGAGACCATGAAATAAAGTTGTCGGATGTTGTCATGCATATTCATTAATAAGTACAAAATATTTCCGCCTCATCTATTTCCCAATGATCTTACAAATACTCAATGTTAACCCGAATTGTGCCTGCGTGCTCGTGTTTAAAAAGCTGAATGATTCGACTGTTAAAGGTTAAAGGAAACTCGGATTGTGCCTGCGTGCCCAAGTTTCAAAACAGTTCCTTGTTTTCTCTAAGTTTTATCTGATTGTGTATGTGTTGGGTTACTGAAACTAGTCAGTAAAAATGCTTTTAGCATGATCCATGTTTCCGAGTTTCAAAACTGCTTGGTTCGTCCCCAGTTACTCGGCATGACGATTCATATTGGTAGTTGAGCCATTTTTAAACACTAGAGCAGTTAAACACATTGCCAGATTACTTTAGAAGATAAAGGAACAGTCAAACCCGAAAAAAACTTTGCAAGAAACTTGAAATTGCAAAAGGCGAGTTCTTGTTTCGACAAACGATATAGAGGCATTACAATATGAATTGCATAGTAAAATGCTCTTATACACATCCATCATTCGGGTTAAGTGTATTCCCTCAAGCATCCGAGTCTTCTCACTGCTATCATTCTCGGGGGCTGCGGGCACTTCTTCTTCCGGATAAGTATGGAAATGTTAACTAGAGGCAATCTGGAAGCGTGCCCTTTAACTTCATCAAAAATCGCATTTCGTTGCGCTTCTGTATATTCTTGAGGGATTCCGGATGCTACGCGCCAAGATTTAGCATTAGGGTAATGTAGACGCATAAGGCCAAGTGCCATGCGTGCACCACCTCGTGCGACAGAACGAAGGATGGATTCTTTCGACTCTGCTACCTCTGTAATGGCACCCGGAAGTCGGTAGACTTCCGAAAATCGTACAGTACTTGTGGGAAGGAATTTATTAATCAGCTGTATTCCTGCATTCCTGATTGAATTCCACACTTCCCCAAGGCCCGGATCTTTCAGTCCGAGAGATTCCTGTAAAATTTCCTGCTTTTTTTGACAAAGCAAAGGTTACATGAAAAGATACAAGAAATAAGACATGAAGACATTGGTAAAAAGAAGTTAACTTACCAAGAACCTTGTCAATTTCGTCGCCTTCTTTCATGCGCGGGTAGAATACTTTCCAAATCATTGATAACAGATTTATTTCCGCTGTCTGTAAAGAAGTCTTGGATCGAGCAATCCCAAGGGCCAGATTACTGGCTTCTAGGTCTTCTTGAACTTTCAGAAGTTCCTTTCGGAGGTTTGAGTTTTCCTCACGAAGTCGAGAAATATGGACAGCGGTTTCTGCTAATTTGTTGGCTTTGTTTAAAGCAGCTGGAGGGCAATAAATAATTCGAGTTTACAAAACAATTCAGCAAGCATTCTCCAGAGAAAACAAATGGCACAACATAGAATACCGGTGGCTTTTGATAGTTGCCGCTGAGATGACGCCAGTTCGTTGCTTTTCGACTCAATAACAGATTGAAGGGTTTTTACTTCTCTGCTCTTGAGACTAAGCTTCTTATAAACTTCCAAGTTTATGGCATCTGCGGAATGCTAAAACATGGAAATGAAAGCCAGATGCTTAAGTTGAACAGGCATACGAAGAAACATTAAGAAGAATTCATATTTCAACTTAATGCTTGGGGGCTAGAAGTATTACCTGGCTCATTTCTCGCAAGTCGGCCAAGACCTCGTTGAATTCTTTGGCATATTCCACGAAGAGAATCCCAACGTGATGAAGGCCATCGTGTATAACCTGACGAGGTGAAAATGCGATATCATTGCGAACAACTAATCCATTTTGTGGCCAAGGGCGAATCAGAGGCGCAGGAGCAAAAAAATTTTTTGCCTCTGGACGAATATATCCGAGTTCGTCAAATGGTTCTTCTTTTATCCGGATATCGTCCAGGTTGGGAATAGATTCCTCTTTGATAGCTGATTGCCTTTTGCGCTTCCGATTGTTGTGAAACTCGGCATGCAATTTGTTGAGTTCAGCGTCGGAAGCAAATCATTTTCTCCAAGTTCATCGAACTAGGAAGGTTAACAACATGTTAAAAAGCAGAGAGAGAAGATAATCTGAGGAAAAAATTCGGAAACAAGGAAAGATAAATACCTTAGGGACCAGATTTTCCACGTGATAAATCGCCAGATTTTCCTCAATCTGACTACTGACGGCGACCAGTTGGTGAAGTCGTCCTATAAAATCTTTTTTGGTAAAGGCCTTATCGGTTCCTCTCATGCTATCTTCTGGCCCTTGGTATTCGCAAAGAAGTCGGGAACGAAAAGAGAGAGGTTGGATACGGCGTCTGAACCAGCACAAAACGGTATCCTTCCCAACCAAAGAAGGTTGAGAGGAAGAAAGTTTGGCGATGCGCCGCTTTATCTTCATCAGGTTTTCTGGCAAATTTTCTACTACTGCGGCTGTCCAACTCTCGCGAGGAATAGCAGCAGAATTAACAAAGGGAGGAACCCCGGTTGTCCTGCCTGGGAATGGAATGTCCTGATGATAAAAGAAAGAACCTAGCCAAGATTGATCAGGTTCCGGCATTTCTATTTTTGGATACCATTCCTCCCTAAATTTTCTGAGGATGAAAGACATGGTCCCGCAAATAGGCGAAATGCCATTTGTGATGTTATGCTTTACCTCAAAACAATATTGCCAGAAACCTAGGTGTGACGCCCCCAGATCGGGCACTATGCAGAATTCAGCATTCCCGCCAACTCCGCATAATAACCGATTCCAGGTTGCCATTTATGATAACATTACAATAGTTCACGAATAATCCACAATTACAACAGCATCAGAACGATACAAGATGACTCAACGAGCCAGGGGTACAACTGATACAATACAAAGATCCAAATAACAGCGGAAGAAACAACACATCGTCCGTCTACGGACAAGATCCAAATTGGACTAAGAGTCCTGAAGATAACCGAAGGCGTCCAATCCCTGCCCAGGCCGAGCCGGAGGGATTCCCAAGCTAACGTCGTCAGACTTCAAACCTGTTGACTGCAAGTTGGAATTTGCAGCCACGAAAGAGAGTTCGGGGTCAGTACGGTTAAGTACTGGCAAGGGGGATAAAACCCATACTCACAAGTTACCGGCGTAGCCAGTCATCACAAGATACAAATACTTTAGGATCAACGGAAAAGGAAGGGGGGGTTATTGCAAATAAGCGTCAGCAGGCTGCACTAACCAACTACAGAGATTCTATTACTTCCAACTATCAGAAAGGAGATAAGATCGAGGATTGTAACCAACTGAAAGTAAATCCAAACAAACCCATCCTGGACCTCGCCCCTTTAGCCAAAGAAGCAATCCGAGGATAACTCACACAGTTGTATTAAGATGAATCAAGTTATTAGGTGAATAAACCTATTACTAGTCAAGTTGTTAATCATGGGGTGTAACATGGTTAATCATTATGTTAAAGTTGTCCTGAGTACTTGTTAGCCAGTACTTTCACCAAGTAATCCATAACCGCGGAAAACACGGCTTCTCGAGAAGATTATCCCTGCAGGGTTGCACCAATTTAGCCGTACACTCATGAATATCCCGCCAGATGGAGCGGCCACTCCACCAAGCGGGGCACTCAACACAATCCAACCCTTCTTCGCATCAAGCCCAAAGCACCTTGGGCGCACGGCTAATCGAGCCCAGAAGAAAATGGACCCTCATAGCACTCTAAGAACGTGTCCCCCTATATGCCGACTACGAAAGTTCCACCCGGGTACCAAGGGCTCGCAAGATCATGCATGCAGCAAATGGAAAACCCGAACTAAATGAGGCGATTTGGACGAGATGCGAATCGGGTCAAACTGAGGGGGAGCCCATACTCCCCAAATGCGGGTAGTGCGCTCATCATGGATCAGTAGACAAGACCCTTTTCCTATTAGGGTCGACACTGGCAGGCCTCAAAACCACAAGGGCCTCCTGCCGGTGCCTTATCATCAAATTTATTATTAAACAATAACAGTGGCATGATTGATTGATTGATTAAACATCGAGCCCCCATAACATAACGGAGTAATAACAGAAAGTAAGGGATAACAGACTCGAGCAAAAACAACCTAAGCATGCTAGATAAGAACAGGCACAAACAAAGGCTGTAGGTATGGAGGTGAGGCAATATCAAGGTTAAGGGATTCATGTGATGGGATCGTAACAGAAACAACTACCACTAAGGCTAGCAGAAAAGAATCAATGGAAAGAATCGGTAACAAGTGATGAAAGGCAGCCATATGGCAGCAAGTGAGTATACTTGCCTGAGATCCCGCAAGGTAGCAGAACTTGTCGTTGCTCACATCATCTCAACGTCCTATCCGGGAAGAAGCAATGAACCTCGAACAAACACCGGATGCAACAATTACTACTACGGCAAAAGATCCAGCATGATCAAGATATGGATGCATGACAATTTAATTGATGCTTAGAAATAAACTAGTTGACAAGATAAACAGATTTAAATGGAACCATATGCAAGGGTTGCATATGGAAAGATCCATTGAAAGATAAGAGGAAACAATGATTAATTATTAGGTGGTAGTTGTTATCATGATGCATGCATGATGAATAACAATAACATAACAATTTAATGCAATTGGGATGATAGTTAACAATTTAGGAAAGCATTTACTAAGTTTGGAATTTTGTTACTTAATGGTGTTTAACAAGTAGTGATTGTTTTCAACAAGTTGAAGTGTGTAAAAACAAACTACAAAGTTGATATTTGAAAAGGTTATCAAATTTTTAGTTGGATTACATGTTTCACATTTTGAAATTGGACTTTGGATTATTAATTATGAATTAAACAATATTAAAAAATTTTTAATTGAATTAAACAAGATTCAAATTGTTAAGCAATTTTAATTATTCAAAACAGAAAACAAAAATTATATTGAATAGGTATTTAAAATGGTATTGAAAACATATTTTAGTTGCTTTTATTGGATTAATAAATAATTAGTTATGGAATTTACAAATTAACATTTGAATTATTTAAATTTGAATTTAAATGCATTTGAAGTTTTCAAAATAGTACACAAATTGATATTGGAAAGGTTTTAAGAAATTGGGATCAGAATTCATATAAAGTTTTGTATTTGTTGAATTATAAAACAAAAGATATTGAATTTTAAAGTTTTGTTTTAATTCTGCCAATTAAAATGAATTTGGAATTTCCCAGGAATTTTCAGAAAACATTTGTTACTCAGCTTCACTCTACCCACTGTCACTGCCCGTGGCCTGGACAGCGTGGACCACGCAGCAGCACGCGTGGCCGGTAGAGGGCTTACAGGTGGGCCGCGGTGAGGGGAAAAATCCCCAAAAGAATTGCGCCGCTGGGGATTCGATCCCGGGGTCGCTAGGCCGCAAGCATGGAACGCTACCACGCGCTGCTCTCGCGTGGTTGTGATAGAATAGAATACGACGGAAGATATTGTGCAACTACGCCTGTTAACTGAAAATTGAAACAGATCGCTTCGCTACTGAACCTGACGAACAAGAGGCAGCGATCAGAACTCCGGTGGCCACGGCGAACACCGGCCGCGCCGCGGTTGACTGTGCACTGGAGTGGTGCGGGCGTGTGTGTGGGTGCCGTGCGGGAGCAGATAGAAGGAGGCAGGGGAAAGGAGCAGCGGGCGAGCTCACCTCGCTGTCGACGTCGACTGCCTGACGCAGTTACAGCGGCACCTCTCCGGCGTCGCGCGGCCGCCGTGGTGCTCCCACAAACGACGAGGGATGGGAAGGCGCACCGCACCGCCGCGGTTCCATTCCGCTCGCCAATGGCCCTCGAGGTGACTGGATGGTGGCCGCGATGAGGAGGCCGAGGCTCTGACGGTGGCTAGTGAAACTGCAGTTCAGAGGAACAAGATGAGGAGGGAGAGAGGGTGGCAGCGACGGCGGCGATGGAAGGGAACCTAGCTAGGGTTCTAGGGCAGAGGGTGGTGGGGGTTACTTAAGGAGAGGTGATGCCAGTACGCATGGCATCGGTAGGGTGGGGATGATCCTGTGGTTCTGCAGGTGTTCGTACAGTTGGGGAAGATGACAACAGAGAGAGGGGTGGCCAGAAAGAAGTGGGCTGGGTAGAAAAGGAAGGAAAGGGGGTGGTTCTTCTCCTTGGGCTTTCCTTTTATTATTTCTGTTTTTTTTTTTTTTTGCAAGGAAAGAAAGGAGAGATAGAAAAGGATTTGGGGATTTTGGGGTGGTTTATGTTAGGCAATATTTTTATTAATTTTCAAAGCAGGAAAATAAAAGCAATGCTAAACATAGATTCCAAATTCTTTTGAACCATTAGTTTGATTTCAAAATTGGATTTATTAGTTTGAATTTAAAGGGTTAGTTGGATTTCAACTATGGTTTGGGGTTGTAAACTTTATAAACAAATTTTATTAATTTGCAAAATAATGAGTAAAAGCAATTGTGCACATTAATTCCAAAATTGAATTATACTTGGAGTTTTAAGTTGGTATTTGAAATTCCATTAATAATCATAAGGAGTTGATTTTCAATCAATTTTTATCCAATGAACTCAACACTTATTAAAACAATTATGGAATTTTAATTGTTTGCAAAATTTTAGTGGTTTGAACCATAATTGGATCATGCCCATTATGATGGAAAATGATTTGAAATGTAATTTGCCATTAGGGTTTTGATAACAGGGAAAATTTCATTAACAAGCAATTGGATTAAAACAACTTCAAATTATTGAAAAAACAATTGAGTGATTTAGTTTGCAAGTTTGAAATTGGAAATTTGAACATGTGGGAAAGTTTCAATTGTGTTTGAATTTTTGAGTTGCTTTGAAAAACTGAATGCAATGCTCATGTGATGCATATGATGCAAGCCAAAAAGGAAACAAACACTTTCTACCAAAGGTAACACCCCAGGTGTTACAGACGACACCACTAACAAGGGATTGCGCCCTCGCAATCCACCTGCTAACCCGGGAGGGGAAAGAAGTTCGACTATCGATTCTTCGCGCTTCCAGTTGATCTCCTCGACACCACTAACAAGGGATTCTTGCTCGGAGTGACGACGATGTTCTTCCACCAGGAATCTTCCGATGATCGAACCTATTAGGTTAAGGGCTCAGAAAACGTCCACCCACGTAGGATCCTAACACTTTGAAAGATTGAGTACGAGAGCAGACTCCAAAACAAATAAGATGGGAGGGGAAATAGAATAGGGATAAGGAGAAAACAAGAATCCTATTGAGATGTTTTTCCAAAATAGTTTAGCAGAAATAGTTTTTGACACTCTAGAAACAACGACAGTTAGCGAGGTTAACCTACAGGCTTTGCGGACCCGTTGCTTCGATAACCATTCGTATCGAAACAATCTCGGGAATCGGAACCAAGGCTCTGATACAATTTGTGACGCCCCCAGATCGGGCACTATGCAGAATTCAGCATTCCCGCCAACTCCGCATAATAACCGATTCCAGGTTGCCATTTATGATAACATTACAATAGTTCACGAATAATCCACAATTACAACAGCATCAGAACGATACAAGATGACTCAACGAGCCAGGGGTACAACTGATACAATACAAAGATCCAAATAACAGCGGAAGAAACAACACATCGTCCGTCTATGGACAAGATCCAAATTGGACTAAGAGTCCTGAAGATAACCGAAGGCGTCCAATCCCTGCCCAGGCCGAGCCGGAGAGATTCCCAAGCTAACGTCGTCAGACTTCAAACCTGTTGACTGCAAGTTGGAATTTGCAGCCACGAAAGAGATTCGTGGGTCAGTACGGTTAAGTACTGGCAAGGGGGATAAAACCCATACTCACAAGTTACCGGCGTAGCCAGTCATCACAAGATACAAATACTTTAGGATCAACGGAAAAGGAAGGGGGGGTTATTGCAAATAAGCGTCAGCAGGCTGCACTAACCAACTACAGAGATTCTATTACTTCCAACTATCAGAAAGGAGATAAGATCGAGGATTGTAACCAACTGAAAGTAAATCCAAACAAACCCATCCTGGACCTCGCCCCTTTAGCCAAAGAAGCAATCCGAGGATAACTCACACAGTTGTATTAAGATGAATCAAGTTATTAGGTGAATAAACCTATTACTAGTCAAGTTGTTAATCATGGGGTGTAACATGGTTAATCATTATGTTAAAGTTGTCCTGAGTACTTGTTAGCCATACTTTCACCAAGTAATCCATAACCGCGGAAAACACGGCTTCTCGAGAAGATTATCCCTGCAGGTTGCACCAATTAGCCGTACACTCATGAATATCCCGCCAGATGGAGCGGCCACTCCACCAAGCGGGGCACTCAACACTATCCAACCCTTCTTCGCATCAAGCCCAAATCACCTTGGGCGCACGGCTAATCGAGCCCAGAAGAAAATGGACCCTCATAGCACTCTAAAACGTGTCCCCCTATATGCCGACTACGAAAGTTCCACCCGGGTACCAAGGGCTCGCAAGATCATGCATGCAGCAAATGGAAAACCCGAACTAAATGAGGCGATTTGGACGAGATGCGAATCGGGTCAAACTGAGGGGGAGCCCATACTCCCCAAATGCGGGTAGTGCGCTCATCATGGATCAGTAGACAAGACCCTTTTCCTATTAGGGTCGACACTAGCAGGCCTCAAAACCACAAGGGCCTCCTGCCGGTGCCTTATCATCAAATTTATTATTAAACAATAACAGTGGCATGATTGATTGATTGATTAAACATCGAGCCCCCATAACATAACGAGTAATAACAGAAAGTAACGGATAACAGACTCGAGCAAAAACAACCTAAGCATGCTAGATAAGAACAGGCACAAACAAAGGCTGTAGGTATGGAGGTGAGGCAATATCAAGGTTAAGGGATTCATGTGATGGGATCGTAACAGAAACAACTACCACTAAGGCTAGCAGAAAAGAATCAACGGAAAGAATCGGTAACAAGTTATGAAAGGCAGCCATATGGCAGCAAGTGAGTATACTTGCCTGAGATCCCGCAAGGTAGCAGAACTTGTCGTTGCTCACATCATCTCAACGTCCTATCCGGGAAGAAGCAATGAACCTCGAACAAACACCGGATGCAACAATTACTACTACGGCAAAAGATCCAGCATGATCAAGATATGGATGCATGACAATTTAATTGATGCTTAGAAATAAACTAGTTGACAAGATAAACAGATTTAAATGGAACCATATGCAAGGGTTGCATATGGAAAGATCCATTGAAAGATAAGTGGAAACAATGATTAATTATTAGGTGGTAGTTGTTATCATGATGCATGCATGATGAATAACAATAACATAACAATTTAATGCAATTGGGATGATAGTTAACAATTTAGGAAAGCATTTACTAAGTTTGGAATTTTGTTACTTAATGGTGTTAACAAGTAGTGATTGTTTTCAACAAGTTGAAGTGTGTAAAACAAACTACAAAGTTGATATTTGAAAAGGTTATCAAATTTTAGTTGGATTACATGTTTCACATTTTGAAATTGGACTTTGGATTATTTAATTATGAATTAAACAATATTAAACAATTTTTAATTTAATTAAACAAGATTCAAATTGTTTAAGCAATTTTAATTATTCAAAACAGAAAACAAAAATTATATTTGAATAGGTTATTTAAAATGGTATTGAAAACATATTTTAGTTGCTTTTATTGGATTAATAAATAATTAGTTATGGAATTTACAAATTAACATTTGAATTATTTAAATTTGAATTTTAAATGCATTTGAAGTTTTCAAAATAGTACACAAATTGGATATTTGGAAAGTTTAAGAAATTGGGATCAGAATTCATATAAAGTTTGTATTTGTTGGAATTATAAAACAAAAGATATTGAATTTTAAAGTTTTGTTTTAATTCTGCCAATTAAAATGAATTTGGAATTTCCCAGGAATTTTCAGAAAACATTTGTTACTCAGCTTCACTCTACCCACTGTCACTGCCCGTGGGCCTGGACAGCGTGGACCACGCAGCAGCACGCGTGGCCGGTAGAGGGGCTTACAGGTGGGCCGCGGTGAGGGGAAAAATCCCCAAAAGAATTGCGCCGCTGGGGATTCGATCCCGGGGTCGCTAGGCCGCAAGCAGTGGAACGCTACCACTGCGGCTGCTCGCGTGGTTGTGATAGAATAGAATACTGACGGAAGATATTGTGCAACTACGCCTGTTAACTGAAAATTGAAACAGATCGCTTCGCTACTGAACCTGACGAACAAGAGGCAGCGATCGGCAGAACTCCGGTGGCCACGGCGATCACCGGCCGGCGCCGCGGTTGACTGTGCACTAGAGTGGTGCGGGCGTGTGTGTGGGTGCCGAGCAGCAGATAGAAGGAGGCAGGGGAAAGGAGCAGCGGGCGAGCTCACCTCGCTGTCGACGTCGACTGCCTGACGGCAGTTAGCAGCGGCACCTCTCCGGCGTCGCGCGGCCGCCGTGGTGCTTCCCGGCAAACGACGAGGGATGGGAAGGCGCACCGCACCGCCGCGGTTCCATTCCGCTCGCCAATGGCTCCTCGAGGTGACTGGATGGTGGCCGCGATGAGGAGGCCGAGGCTCTGACGGTGGCTAGTGAAACTGCAGTTCAGAGGAACAGAGATGAGGAGGGAGAGAGGGTGGCAGCGACGGCGGCGATGGAAGGGAACCTAGCTAGGGTTTCTAGGGCAGAGGGGTGGTGGGGGTTACTTAAGGAGAGGTGATGCCAGTACGGCATGGCATCGGGTAGGGTGGGGATGATCCTGTGGTTCTGCAGGTGTTCGTACAGTTGGGGAAGATGACAACAGAGAGAGGGGTGGGCCAGAAAGAAGTGGGCTGGGTAGAAAAGGAAGGAAAGGGGGTTGGTTCTTCTCCTTGGGCTTTCCTTTTTATTATTTCTGTTTGTTTGTTTTTTTTTTGCAAAGGAAATGAAAGGGAGAGATAGAAAAGGATTTGGGGATTTTGGGGTGGTTTATGTTAGGCAATATTTTTATTAATTTTCAAAGCAGGAAAATAAAAGCAATGCTAACATAGATTCCAAATTCTTTTGAACCATTAGTTTGATTTTCAAATTGGATTTATTAGTTTGAATTTAAAGGTTAGTTGGATTTCAACTATGGTTTGGGTTGTAAACTTTATAAACAAATTTTATTAATTTGCAAAATAATGAGTAAAAGCAATTGTGCACATTAATTCCAAAATTGAATTATTACTTGGAGTTTTAAGTTGGTATTTGAAATTCCATTAATAATCATAAGGAGTTGATTTTCAATCAATTTTTATCCAATGAACTCAACACTTATTAAAACAATTATGGAATTTTAATTGTTTGCAAAATTTTAGTGGTTTGAACCATAATTGGATCATGCCCATTATGATTGAAAATGATTTGAAATGTAATTTGCCATTAGGGTTTTGATAACAGGGAAAATTTCATTAACAAGCAATTGGATTAAAACAACTTCAAATTATTGAAAAAACAATTGAGTGATTTAGTTTGCAAGTTTGAAATTGGAAATTTGAACATGTGGGAAAGTTTCAATTGTGTTTGAATTTTTGAGTTGCTTTGAAAAACTGAATGCAATGCTCATGTGATGCATATGATGCAAGCCAAAAAGGAAACAAACACTTTCTACCAAAGGTAACACCCCAGGTGTTACACTAGGTCAGGTGTTATCCCAAGATATCCTTCGAAAAGGGCTTGGAAACTGGCTAAGTAGAGGATGGAATTCGGAGAAATATTGTGTGGTTGAACACCATAAAAGTTAAGGACGTCTAGAAAAAAGGCGGAAGGGGGAAAACCCATACCTCTCGCGATATGAGAGGTAAGGATGACGCATTCTCCGGCTTTTGGCTTGGGCTCGGGTTCATCTTTCGAGATCCGCCATTTGCCTTTAACTATGTATCCCTCCTTTGACATCCGACGAAGAAGAACGAGAGAAGTATTACTCGGACTCCAATTGCCGACAATTTCTGTTTCGTTGTTGGCTCCGGTAGCAAAGCGCTAATCGCCACGGGAATGGATCTTCACCCTCGCCGTCGTTGGGACGAACGGCGGGGATGCTGCGGAGCTCGATCCCTCTATGTCCGCGGCGGCGGAAGTGTTTTCTCCGCCCGCCGCGGAGGCCGTGGTCTTCTCTGGCACGTCGCCGGTGAGCTTGGGCGATCCCGGCTGCGGATCCAGATCGCTGATCAGCTCGTTGGTGGCGGCGCGGGTCGGCGATGACGGCGAGGAGGCCATCTTGTGGCGTTGCGTTTCGGTGTGCTTGGATGCGGTGAGCGCGTGGGACAAGTGCTTTGCTATCGAGCTCGCGTTCGCAGCAATGGCGTAGGCAGTGGGGGAGTGAGGAAAGTTTCCGATGAGGACGAGGGTGGCTATTTATAGCCGGAAAACCGTTCAGATACGTGCCAACGGCTCTTTCGACCGTTGGATGTTCGACGCATGTCGCTCGCCGGAAAATCCGGGAAATGAAACGACAGGGGAATGATGGCTATCTCCTCGTTTCCTGTGAGAATCTGTCAGAGATACGCTGAGGGGTTTCCCGCGTGAAACCGAGCGTCGCTTGCGTCAGCATGATTAAGACGCTGACGTTAGAAGTTTCTTTTCCGCGAAGGATCGCGAGAAGAAAAGCCGGATTTTCATGGTTCCGAGTTTTATGTTACCATCTCCTTTAAAAGGAAAGTAGAAAGAATCAAGACTGCCGAATCAAGATTTCCCGGACAAAATGTATTTGACGAAAGACGGAGAATCAGAGTTTTGATCCTTCCTGGGGGCTACTGTCAGATATATACTGAATAGGGGTATAGAAGATGGTAGATAAAGAGCTGGACTACCAGGGTGGCCTACAGGTAATGGGCTCAGGTCCATTGGGCGGCCCAGTAGTCCGACGCGCAGAAGCCGGATTCTAGAAGAACCCGGATCACGGCCCGTGTGATCTGGCTTGGAGGAGAAGACGGATTCCTTGCTTTCCAAGTTACAAGTTAAACGTAGTCTTCTATGTTTCTGATTCTGTAAGCCCTAACCCGGCTATTATATAAAGCCGGACGGGAGAGAGATTAAACAAGTTAGGTTCAAGTTCTTTACCGCACAACAGAGAAGCTCTACGCAACTCGCCGAGAAGCTCATCCTCGCCGGGTAGCTAGATCTACACCCTCACATTGTAACCCTGTTAAACGGGCTTTAGTCCCAATTAGTGAGAAGTGCAGGAGTAGGTACGCCGTACTGTCGCGACGTACCGAACCTGGGTAAAATCCCGTGTTCTGTGTTACTACGCTATCCCGTTACCCCACGTCTCTACCGTAGTCTCATGGCACCCCCCGTCTATGAAAACTACTACGATGTCTCGACACTGGTTTCTCTATAATGGTTATATCTACTAGACCATAGGAATGGAGGTGGTTGTGACATGATTTTCATGTTGCCTACTCACGATTGAGAATGGAGGCACATAAGCCCCGGAAGCAGATCCTCTATTCCTTAAGCAGTAGATATTGATCCTCTAGAAGCCCGGATGGGTTTTTCCGTAGTACCTCAGGAGTGTTTGGTCTCGTGTTTCCCAAATGTTGCTTCGATATCCCGTTCTTCTCAAGATCCTTTTCGTCCGTTGGAACCTTGTTGTTGCTTGCCACTTCAGTTTTTCTACCGGTGTCGAGACATCGTAGTAGTTTTCATAGACGGGGGTGCCATGAGACTACGGTAGAGACGTGGGGTAACGGGATCGCGTAGTAACACAGAACACAGGATTTACCCAGGTTTGGTACGTCGCGACAGTACGACGTGCCTACTCCTGCACTTCTCACTAATCGGGACTAAAGCTCGTAAACAGGGTTACAATGTGAGGGTTTTAGATCTAAGCTACTCGACGAGGATGAGCTTCTCGGCGAGTTGGCGTAGAGCTTCTCTGTTATTCCTCTCCTTATCTATCTCCCGTCCGGCTTTATATAATAGCCGGATTAGGGCTTACAGAATAGGAAACCTAGAAGACTACGGTAACTTGTAACTTGGAAAGCAAGGAATCCGTCTTCTCCTCCAAACCAGATCACATGGGCTGTGATCCGGGTTCTTCTAGAATCCGGCTTCTGTGCGTCGGATCACTGGGCCGCCTAATGGACCTAAGCCCACTACCACTCAGGCCACCCTGGTAATCCGGCACTTTGTCTACCATCTTGTATACCCCTATTTGGTATATATCCGACAGTAGCCCCCAAGAAGGATCGAAACTCTGATTCTCCGTCTTTCGCCAAATATTCTTTGTCCGAGAAATATTGATTCAGCAGTCTTGATTCTTCTTATTCTTCTTTTGAAAAAGATGGTGACATTAAACTCAGAATCCTGAAAATCCGGCTTTTCTCTCACGATCCTTCGCGGAGAAGAAACCTCTTACGTCAGCGCACTTAACCATGCTGACGTAAGTGACGTTTTGGATTTACTCGGAAAACCCAGAAACATATCTCTGACAGATTCTCGCGGGAAACGAGGAGATAACCATCATTACCCTGTCGTTTCATTTCCCGGATTTTCCGGCGAGTGACACGCGGCAAACATCCAATGGTCAAAATAGCCGTTGGCACGTATCTTGACGAATTTCTAGCTATAAATAGCCATCCTCGTCCTCAACGAAAACCTTCCGCACTCTCACCGCACTCGCCATTGACGCGCACGAGCTTTCCAGCAAACCGCTGCCCCGAGCGCACCTCGCCTCCAAGCACACCGGAAACGAATCGCGCCGCCAGGAAATGGCAAGCTCACCGTCCTCGCCCACTCTCGCCACCATCAACGACCTCATCAGCGACCTAGATCCACAACTTGGGTCACCCAAGCACACCGGCGACGAGCCGGAGAAAACCGCGGCCTCCGCGGCGGGCAGAGAAAACCTATCCGCCGTCGCGGACGTTGCGGGCGCGAGCTCCGCCGCTTCCCCGCCGTTCGCTCCTGAAACGGCGGAGGAAAACATCCAGCTCGTCGGTGACGATCTCGCCGCCGCAGAAGCAGCCACCGCCTCCGCCACCGGAGCAGATGAAGAGGCGGAATCTGCAGGCAACTGGATTGCCTGCAGCATTCCCCCGGCTCTTCTTCCAAACATGGAGAAAGAGGGCCTGATCCTCCAAGGGAAATGGCGGCTCCCTGAAGACGAGAATGAGCCAACGCCGAGAGATGGCGAAAGGGTTCTTCTTTCTTCCCACCTCCTGAGAGGTATGGGGCTCCCTCCTTCCGCTTTTTTCCTCCAAGTCCTTTCTCACTACAACATCCAACCCCATAACCTGCCACCCAACTCCATTCTTTATATGGCCGGGTTCCAGGCCCTATTCGAGGGTTACTTAGGTTTAGAGCCTAGGTTAGATTTCTGGATGTATTGTTTCGGGGTTAAGCGGAACTCCTCGGAGGGCGCACTCCCGACTTGCGGGACCATCTCCTTTACTCTTCGGAGGTTTAGGGAAGATTGGTTCCCCAAGATCAAGACATCAGAATCCGTCAAATTTTGGACGGGTTCTTTCTTCTATCATCCCGATGTGACTTTTCCAAAAAAGGCCATCGGGATTCCACCTTTCTCCAACACTGCTGCCATTCCCCAAGATAATTGGGGAACGGAAGCCGTCCAGGTTCTGCCGCCTGATCTTCTAAGGATCAAGCGGCGCATCACCAAGCTCACCTCCTCCACTCCACCTTTGACCGGCATGGACACGGTCTTATGCTGGCTGAATAGACGAATTCAGCCATTGGCCAACCACGGTGGTCGTCTCCTGTGCGAATACACTGGAGTCAAGGATCCAATGCGGACAACCACCAAAGATTGGCCCGCAAAGGAGCTTCGACGACGCATCAACCAGTTGGTCGCATCACGCGACCAATACGAAGCGAGTCGGCCAATGTATACGGCCAACAATCCGGTTCCCAAGGTAATTTTTAGTCATTTGGGTATAGTTTCAGCATTCTTTCTCGGATTTTCTAGCTTCTGATTCTGATTTGTTTGTCCGACAGTTCGCGGATCTTCCAGATTCGGAGTTGGCCTCCGAGGCTAAGCTGGACGCGCTGCGCACCGCTGCTACAGGTGGACGCAAGCGCAAGAAGATTACTCCCTCTGAGAAAATTATCGACCTTGACGGAATCCCCGTCGCCACTTCCAGGTTTTTTTCTTCTGGGTTCTTTTTCTTTCATGGGAACTTTTCATCCATCTTCCGTGTTTTAATTTTTCCGGGTTTTTTTGTTTTTAGCCTGCCTCCCTCCAACCTAAAGCCGAAGAAGCTCAAGAAACACAAAGTTGTTTCCAGCCGAGGCGGTCAACCTTCTCCCGCCGTCGCCCCGGACACACCGTCCACGATGGCGGAAGAGCACGCTGCAGCCCCCACGACCAAGCCGTTGGAGCCCAGCCAGCCTGTTGTGTCGGACACGGACACGAGGGAAAGGGCGGCTCCAGAGGTGGGAAAATTTCCTCGGACTTTCGACGAAGAAATTCCCACCTTTGACAAGGACTTCAAGATTATCAATGACGGACTAAGCGCGGCCGGAACCCTTTTTGCGGAATACGCAAAAGAGTTCAAGGAAAACTTGGCGGGTTTGCAACGAATGAGCCAGGTATGTAACTCTAGCCCGCAAGCATTAAACAAAACTGCATGCCTTTTTTGCTTTGATGCTTTTTGTAACCATTCTTTTCCTTGCTATGTTCCAGCAAACCGCCGAAGCCATTAACATGGAAGTTTTCAACAAACTCTCCATCAAGAATAAAGAGGTTAGAAATCTTTTTTCTATTCTTGAGGAGAGAGAGACGGAACTGGCATCGTCTCAGCTCCCTTTGTCGGAAACAGCAGGTAAACAATTTTCCTCTGAAGTTTGTGATTCAATTTTTTGTCTAAGTACTTATCCCGGAAATGTTCTAAACTCGGAATTTTCTTTGCTTTCCAGCTGCTTTGGCTAAGGCCAAGCAAATAGCTGAAGATGCCGGCAATGCCGAGAATCTCCGAAAGGAGAATTTGGAGCTTCACAAGCATCTTGTGAAGGCTCAAAAGGATCTGGAGGCCAGCAACTTGGCCCTTGGAGTTGCCAACTCCAAGGCTTCTGAGCAGGCGGAGAAGGATAAATCCACCATTCAGGATTTAGAAAATGCTCTGAATCTTCGCCTGGAGGAAATCTCCGAGATCGACAAGCTTATCGGTAATTTTCTGTTACCTTTTTATTTTTCCATATCTTGTTTTTCTTCTCTGTTTTTCACCTAATACTTTTGATTGTTTTGTCGGAAAAAACAGGAGATACCCCAGATGGTACCTGGCTTGAAGGGATCCAGGCCTTTGGGAAGATGTGGACTTCGATCCGTGCTGCTGGAATGCAGCTGGTGAACAAGTTTCTTCCCGCAAGAACTGGGGAGTTCTTGGAGGTTGAAAAACTTCCGGGAGCCATCATGGAGGTGGCGGAATCCAGGGATTCTATCCTACGTTCCGCTGCACGGGGTGGTGCGCGTATGGCACTCGGCCTTATGCGCATGCACTACCCCGGTGCTAAATCTTGGCGCGTGGCGTCCGGTGTCCCTCAAGGATACACGGATACTCAGCGAAATACCATCTTTGATGAAATCAAAGGCCACGCCACCCAGATCGCCTCCATGGTAAATATTTCCGTCAATTATCCAGAAGAGGAGATCCCTCCAATCCCCGAGGATGACAGCAGCGAGGAGGAATCAGATGCTTGAAGGGCTACCTTTGACCTAGATAGCAAAAGTAGACAATAGGAGCATTACTGTTCTTTCAATGTAATCCAAAATGTAATGCTTCTATTTGTATGAATGAAAAATTCCGCCTTTTGCAGTCTTAATTATGAAAAAAAAATTGCAAGGTTTTTCGGATGTTACTATTCCTTTATCTTCTAAGTCTCTGGCATATATGTTTTAACTGTCCTTAGTGTTTGAAATGGCTCAAAAGCAATATGAATCATCATGCCAAGTAACTGGGTGTAACCAATCATTTAAACTCGGAAACATGGATCATGCTAAAGGCATTTTTACTAACTAGCTCCAGTAACCCAACACATACGCAATCAGATAATGCTTAGAGAAACAAGGAATTTTTTGACCGAAACTTGGGCACGCAGGCAATTCAAGTTTCCTTTAGCCGTAACAGGCTGAAAAAACATTCAGTTTCTTAACGCCGAGTACCGCAGGCACAATTCGGGTTAACATTGAGTATTTTGTAAGATCATTGGGAAATAGAGAAGGGGAAACATGCTTTTACTAGAATAAACTTGTAAAAAACATGGGTACCAGAAATCCACAACTTTCATGATCTCAAAAGATGTTTACATAGATATTGAACTAAGTATGGAAGAGACATAACTGCTATGTATTCCAAAGCTTTGCTATCCACTTGACTTTGTCGGATTTCTTCAACAACTTGTATAGTGTTAGGGTTTTTAGCCCCCAGCCGACTATAATCTGCTAACGACAGCTGCGAAACCCGTCAATCTTTGGACTTCTTTGACGCAGGTAGGTTTTGTGATGTTCAAGATTTCCTTGATCTTTTTCCGGTTAACTTCTATTCCTCTGTGCGAAACGATGAAACCCAGAAGTTTCCTGAGGGAACCCGAATACGCACTTAGATGGATTCAACTTCATCTTGTAGGTGCGTAAGTTTTCGAAAGTTTCTCGCAAATCCTCAAGGAGTGTATCCTTTTCCTTGGTTACGACAGCAATATCGTCCACATAAACATGGACATTTTTTCCAATCTGACTATGCAAACAATGTTGCATGCAACGCTGGTAGGTTGCACCTGCGTTCTTCAGGCCAAACGGCATGGTTACGTAGTAATACGTCCATATGGGGTTATGACAGAAGTCTTAATTTGATCTTCCTTTTCATGCGTATTTGGTGGTACCCGGAGTGCATCCAAAAGCACAAAAGCTCAGAGCCTGCGTGGCATCTATTATTTGATCGATTCGCGGTGCAAACCTATCTTTCGGACACAATTTGTTCAAGCCTGTGTAATCTATACACATTCTAAGAGCAGTGTCTTTCTTCGGTACTAATACCGGATTTGCGGACCAGTCAGTATGGATTACTTCCTTGATGAAATTTGCTGCTAAAGCCGGATAATTTCCTTGCTAATAGCCTTTCGTCTTCTTCCGTCAAATCGACGGATTCCTTGTTTGACGGTTTTGATCCAGAATAACCTTGAGTTGGTGCTCAGCAAGTTCCCTGGGTACACCTGGCATGTCAGCTGGACACCAGGCAAAAATATCCCAGTTCTCACGGAGGAACTTGATGAGCTCGCCTTCCTATTTGTCAGTCATCCCAGTCCCTACGACGAAAAATTTGTCGGATCTTTGGGATCTAGGATTACCTGTCTTGTATTTTCGGACGCCTTGAAGCTGTCTGTTGGCTTCCGAGTTTCTTTTCCTGCCGGCATTTGACGGCGATACCTCCTTGGCTAATTCCTTCAGGTCTTCCTTTGCTATGACTCTCTGAGCGCAAGGGCGTTTTCTTTCTCCAACTCGTTTGCCAGCTTGAAATCACCGGCTATAGTGATTACTTCCTCCCTTGGGTCCTGGCATCTTCAGCTTGTTATAAAATAACAGGATCTTGCCATGAATTTGGTGAAAGCTGGACGTCCGAGTATTGCGTGGTACACGCTTTCGAACGGCACTACTTCGAAGGATACTTTTTCCTGCCGGAAGTGATCTTTATCCCGAAGGTGACATCTAGGGAGATTTCTCCTAGGGATCGTGTTGCCTGCCAGGGACAATGCCATGGAAGCGTATGTTTGCTGTAGTTGAGCTGAGACTCGGAAATCTTCAGATGCTTCAGTGTATCCAGGTACATTATATTAATGCTGGTCCTCCATCCATCACACTCTTCTTTAGCCTAGTATTTTGAACAATAGGGCTTACAAACAAGAGCTTGTGTGCCGGGTTCAGGGATATTTCCGGGATGATCAGACTGATCCCAGATTATCGGTGTGTTGGAGTACTTCAAGAATTCGGGGTTGCCGGAACAACCGCGTTTATTTCCGAAGTGTTCTTTTGGCCACCTTGCTGACGGGGTTGCTAAGAAAGTTAGCATTGCTTCTCCATCAACTCTCGGAAACTTGGGTTCGCCTTACGCTGTTGTTCCTGGATTTTTTCGTCAGTGTCCGATTCACTGTCTTCTTTGTCAGCTTCTGGCTTTTGTTTGGCGGGTTTCCTTTTTGGAACCCTTCCCCCTTACTTCCGGCTCCTGCACTGCCTTTCATGTGCTTATTTAGCCGGCATTGCGCGTTTGTATGGGTGGGTTTCCCAAATTGCAGTGGTGAACACAAGGTTCCGACTTAATCCTTTCCCACCCTCTGGAGTGTAGTTGATTGGATCTGGGTTGCGTCCTTTCCACTTGTTTCCCCTTTTCTCCTCAAAGACTATGTTGACCTCTTTGGGTTTCGTCGTTGTTTCTGGAGTTCCTTTTTGTCCGAACGAGGGTTTTTCTTGGCAAGTATCAGTGATTCAATATTTCTCCTCTTGCTCTGATGTCATCTTCGCTGCAGCATGCTCATTGGCGGTTGTAAGCATAGATCCGAGATCTTTGTGCTTTTTGGAACCAACCATGAACGGTACGAGTCCGGGTTTTAGGCCATTGACGAAAGCATGCATTGTTTGTACGTCAGTTACTCCAGAGCAACTATTCTTCATTGTTGTCCATCTAGAGATGAAATCCACGTATGGTTCATCCTCAAATTGCGTGCAACGGTTTAGCTGGTTGATGCGTTCGGGCGTTTGTACGTTCCCCGGAAATGCTGAGTGAATACTCTAGCCATATCATCCCAGCTGTCGACTGTTCTTGATGGTAATCCATTGATCCAATCTCTGGCTTGTCCAGCAACATTAGGGGAAGAAACTTGACAGCTCCAGGTCTGTCCCATTGTTGATCTGGACGGCTGTATAGTAATCCGAGAGCCAGGTATCCGGGTTTGTGCTGCCGGTGTATTTCTAGTACGTTGGACCGACCTTGGCAAAGCCAGAATGCAGCGTTATTCTTCGGATCCTGTCGGTAAAACATTTAGGACCAAAGTATAGATCATCCTTTTCTGCTCTGTCAATGTGTGCAGAATATCTTCCGGCTGAATGGACAGAAGGGGATCTGCTCCTTTCTCTTCCATTGTTGCGCGAAAGCGCTTTTCCGAGATTATTTCTATCTCTTCCGTGATCACGCCCTTTGGATTAGGTGGAGTTCTACTCCTGTGCCTTTCTTTGTCCTTAGGCGGTGTCCGGGATCTCTCACGCCTGTGAGGTATCGTATCTTCCAGCTTTCTCAGCTGGGTTTCTCGGAGGTGGCATTATTTTGCCGTCCTTCCGGTGTTTGTCTTCCCGATCATGGGGTTTATGTTCGTCTTTCGGGAGATGGGATCCGGTCCTAGACGCTGCATCCCGGTTGTCGGGGTTTTTCTTGTCTTTTCTCGGATCCTCTTTTTTATCTTTTGAGTTGTCTGAATCCCCGGGTTCTTCCGGTCCAGGTGCTCCAGCAGCGCAAGTGGCTGTCTTGCATAGGGCGGAGTTATCATGCAGCCTCCCTGATCGCTCTTGGGCGCGCTGTTGTTGTTGCAATGCTTTTCCTAGGAAGCATACACCCCTTGGAGTTTTTTCCCGTTGGGAATACAGATCGTTGTTAAGAATCGCGAACGCTGCTTCCGCGTTTTCTGGCGGTCTTGTATATTGGTTCGCCCTTGGCATCTTTGCCGTTTACCTGCTTTTGCCAAGATGGGTTATGGAACCTTTCTTTTGGCGGCAGTTCTTCCGGTCTTGCGATTCGGGTAACCTAGTAGGTTTTAACGCGGATCTATTCTTTCTCTCGTACTCCTCTATTTCTTCCTTCATGACCTTGATGTCATTATGGGTTTGTTGGAGATGTTGCCGAGATCTGAGTAGATGTTGTTGTTGCCGTTGGAAAGCTTGTCTCCTGGCTTCCAGCATCTCAGGGGGTTCATCTGGCCCCACTGGTGTTTGCAATAGCTCTTGCTCTTCCTGTTCGTCATTGGCGGAGCAGTGATTCTTTGGATTTCTTCTCCGCAGGCTTGTTCCGCTAACATCTCCTATTTCCAGGTTTTCATCAGCGAGATCAGCGATTTTTTCTTCCGGATTTTGTATTGGAGTTTTTTTAGCAGCACGGTGCTTTTTCTTGGAAGAGGGAGGTTTTTTGACAGGTTCATCTTCTGTCATCTCCTTGACATTGGGAAATACCGGAGAAGTTTCTCCGTCTTCTCTCTCTTCCTCTGGCGGAGGGGTTTTGGGGCTTTCCTGGCTGCCGGCGTCCGTGGTATCAGCCGGTTTCGCCATTAGAACTTCATGGAATCCCTCTTGAAAGGACTTAACCTTTCTTACGAAGGCGTCCTCATCTTCGTCTTCGGAGTCGAAGTTATCCGATCCGGTTTCCGACTCCAACCTCCACTACAACGGAATCGGTCTATTGCAACGAAAATAGTCGTTGTAAAAAGTGACTTATCGTCGCAATAGGGTTTTGTTGCACCGAAATCGGTTTCGTTGGGAGGCGTCGCGAAAACCTCCGTGGTAGAAGCCTGTCTCCGCGCACTTAGATTCATCGCTAAAAAATAATCCAGTTGCAACCATTTCCTAGGCCAATTGCCACGCACGTTTCCGTCGCGTCTCGCACATAACGCAACGTACGTATTTCGTTGGTACACCTCTAGTGCAACAAATACCCAAACGTGGCGAGTGACCAATGTGGCAACGGCGAGTGTTCCGTTGCGCTTGTTCTTTCATTGCAAAAGTCGAGTTTATTTGCCACGTCCAATTGTGTGGCAAAAAACTATGGCAACAAACATTATACGCGTGGGAACAACGTTTTGCCACACACAATCAATCGTGGTAAGATGATTTTGAAATAGTAATCGCAACGGCCTTCATATTAGTAGCCATAAGCAATCGCGACAATTTCAACTATCGTGGCGCCATTCAATTTCTACAAATTTTTGTTTCGTGGCGAGATGTAGTATTCGCAACATCCACATTTTATGTTGCTAGAAGCAACTGCGACAATAACAACTTTCGTGGCGCCATTGTATTTCGACAAATTTTAGTTTCGTGGCGAGATGTAGTATTCGCAACATCCACATTTTATTTGCTAGAAGCAACTGCGACAATAACAACTTTTCGTGGCGCCATTGTATTTCGACAAATTTTATTTTCGTGGCGACATATACAATTCGCAACGTACAAATTTTAGTAGCTAGAAACAACTGCGACAACTTCAACTATTCGTTGCGCCTTTCTATTTCTACAAATTTTAGTTTCGTGGCGAGATGTAGTATTCACAACATCCACATTTTATGTTGCTAAAACAACAGCGACAATAACAACTTGTCGTGGCGCCATTGTATTTCGACAAATTGTATTTTCGTGGCGACATTACTATTCGCAACGTACAAATTTTTAGTAGCTAGAAACAACAGCGACAACTTCAAACTATTCATTGCGCCTTTCTATTTCTACAAAATTTAGTTTCGTGGCGAGAAGTATGGAATTCTGTATTGCACGAACATAGTTTGGTGGCGTGAATGAACTATCGCAACAAAGTTAGTTTGGTGGAGAAAAAATATTGCGACGATGTCTCCCTCATGGTGGTGAGAGTCTATTTCAACAAAACACTTTGTTGTGGCGACTGAGGCTTCACGCAACACTACAATTATCGTGGTAAACTACCTATTGCCACGTTATAGAAAAAAAATAAAAAAAAATAAGGAAACAAAAAATACGGGCATTGAATTAAATGTTCAAAAGGGTACGTAAAATATGTTTATTTACACAAAATAATAGTTCTCATAGCTATTTTAATATATACAAATGAAATTCTCGTACAACATGGATCAAATCAAGATAAAATCAAACTGAAATATCCAGTGCAGCTATTTGTTTCCATCAGAAGTTTGATTGACGTCCTGCAATCAATTGTAAAAAAAAAGGTGTGAGTTAGTCAGCAATAGCACATGCTGAAACATAAGAACCAGCAGACTATAGTGTATGGATGAAGCAAAAACAGTTGTTGTAACTCAACGAAGCCACAACCCATAGTGAAACATAAACTGCAGCAAGTATAGGGTGGGTGCAGCAACGCTATAGTGTGGGTGAAGCAAAAACAGAATGTACTACTACCGAATTGTACAAGATTGTGACTTACATATGACTTAAACATTCGACTTTTCTGTATCGTGCTGTGCGGAGGAACTATTTCTTTAGCAGGACTGTTGGTAAGTGATGGTTGCTGGTTCGACTTCTTAGACGTCTGCAAAAACAAAGTGCACTGTTAGCAACGCAAGTAAACAACTAAATCTTACTAGTTTGCAATTGTATGACTATCATCACCTGAGGTGTAGTCGTCTTCTGCTTTTCCATCTGTGCGGAGAGCTCGTCAAACTTTGCCTGGAACCGTGAGTTAAACTGTGCAACCAAGTTATTTTCAAATTCTTTTCTTGAGTTTCTCTCCGCCTCCATCAGTTGTTCCCTTTGAGCAACCTCTTCCATTAATCTCTTCTCAAGATTTTCTCTCAGCCCGCTCTACATTAATCTTCTCTTCCATGCTTGCACGTTCATCTAGTAACTTCTGTTCTAAAGTAGTGACCTTCGTGGTGAGCTGGGAGTTAACTTTTTGGGTCTCTGCCGTAGCCGAGCTTGCGCCTCTAACAGCAACTTAGACCGCTGAGAACTAGTTTGCACCTGGGCCATGTATCCGAACCCACGAGGCTGCGATGACTTGCATTGAACTTTAGATTTATATGCTTTCTGGAAAATATTGATTCTTTGTTCAGTGACAATGGAACACCAGTTTCCTCTAATCTGTTTTCAATCTCTTTACATGTTGTTCCTGATTACGAAAAAAAATCTCAAATCAGATGAAGAAACATCCAAGATGGAGAACAGTAAAAATGTTTAGAGTAGCTTCTAAGTCAGTTAACTCACGTAAACATCCTTGGACTCTTCTGTAGTCCATGTTCCATTCTTTGTGTGGGTCAGTCTCCAGAGAGCAACACAGTCTGGCTCTTCTCCAGTTTCCGAATCCCTCTGCAAGTAGTGCAACAATTAGATACTATAAACATTAAAGCAAAGTGAACACCGACGCATGCATAGTGAGTAGGCCCATACATTCTCAAAACTGAGTTGAGAGTAGGATTTTGATGATCCTACTCTGTGTTTTGTCTTCATCTGCGAACGGTTATCCTTGTTCTTTGGCTGAGTTCCTGCTCATTCAATTACAAAAAAAAAACTTGTCAGACAAGCCATTTGATGATAGTACAAAATTCACAAACAGGTAGTATAGAAATAACCAGGAATTTCGGATCAGTGCCAAAGTACTCGATCAACCATTCCCACTCTTCTTTTTGTAAATCTTCTGGACAACTGCCATTCTGGCATCATCTGTTCTGTATGCCTGTAAGTGCTGCTTAGGTTTCCTCGCCAGCCTCTGTAGCGTTCTTTTGCAATTTTAAGAATTTTTTTGTGTGTTTCGTCTGTATCTGGCATATCATATCTGTCCTGTAATGCGTAGAACAAACAGATAGACTTAGTTTAGTAGTAGTACAATAATTATGGACGAAAAAAGCAGACAACACATGTGAGAAAGGTTGTACGCACCAACATATCTGTGACGATCATGCGATGGATGTTAGGGTGAATGTCTGTCCACCTCCTCACTCCAATAATTGGTAACCTTCTTTTCATTGTGATTACCAAGTCATCCTTGAATGAACGGTTGTTCATTCCTACTGGACCACCCAATTTTCAGAGAAATCAACACCTAGCTTCCAGCTCCATTGGCATGACGCTTCTTATTGGCTTTCAAACCTTTCACAACACCTCGCCCTTTCTTCTTCGGTATGTCATCACCTACATCCAAAACACACACAAAGAAACAATTTATTTTGTAGTTGATTGAAAGAAATTAGGACACAGCGGTAAAAAAATAGCTAGTACCTTCTTGTAGTTGTAGCTTCGGGCGATAGCAGCGTGCATGGGAAGGCCAATCATCAACGGAACACATGTCAGTTTCAGACACATCAGCGTTAGGTTCAGTTCCTGTTTCAGGGTTAACATTTGTACTGAATCAGCAATCGTAGATTTTATCCATTAAAACAAATATTAGACAGAGCTTAAATGTCAAAAATAAATTACCACGTCTACGTTTTCCCTGACTTTTTTTATATTGTAGTATACTTTCAACCCTTGTCATGCAGACAGATCCTTTCTTTATTACTGAAAATGTTAACAAAAATGGACAAAGCATTAGCATTGTGCATAATTCAGAAAGCTGATTAAGAATTAATGAACTTTGTGTACCATTCCAAAAGGAGTAATCTGTATCTTCTTCTTCGTTTGAAGCTTGTTTCTCTTCGGTTGCATCCCTAACTGCATGTTTATCAAAATTGTGGATTAGCTAAGGAATGCATAAATAGTTACCGGGGAAAATATTTATTAAAGTCTGTATTGAAGGAGTTGCGAGTTGGAGATTTGGCATGAAAGTATAACCTGTGATAGTGATCTGTCGCTTTTTTCTGGTGGATCCAGTTGCATCATCAAGCAGAGACTCTATTGTTGCAATATCAACCGCCCTGGCCTTCTCCTAAACACACACATGGAGATCTTCTTATCATTAGAGTGTATGCGTTTCAATTGCTCCAAATCACTATCATGGTCTATTGGAACAAGTTTTCCTTTGCCAGGGCCATTATTAAGCCTGCAGTACAGGTAATCACGCGCGCCACTGAAGCCAACGTTTTCAATCAAATTGATGAACTCCATATAGCAGATTTCCTCCGGTTCCATGGCTGCTTCCACAACTTTTTTGTTTTTATCACCTTCCTCATAGAAAAGTCTAACTTTCCAAATGGGTTCGGTCGTCTACAATTAGATAGAAGGAAAAAATGAGAACCCAAATAATCAGTGAGTTAGCAGATCTGAAATAAAAAAAATTAGTTACATGGCATTATTCACATAGAAAACCGGATACACATATGATCGACTAGGTGTTCATACACGGATTAACGCTTCAACCAGAGGAAGAACAGAGAATAACAACCAATATCGAGACCATATAAGAGATGGCGAGATCACGGAGATGGACGAGAGAAGCAGATTAGACAGGA
The DNA here is from genome assembly GCA_028641055.1 of Alopecurus myosuroides. NCBI lineage: Eukaryota > Viridiplantae > Streptophyta > Magnoliopsida > Poales > Poaceae > Alopecurus > Alopecurus myosuroides. The sequence continues at coordinate 135 of JAPCYS010003678.1, read as the reverse complement.
AAACCTGAGAGGATTCGCGTTCCATGGAGTCCGATCGCGACATCGACATGTGTAGAGCTCTGAACGTGATGAGGCGAGATGAGATCTAATCTGCAATGGCGAAAGAGGTGGCCCGCAGATTATGCTATGGCGAAA
>JAPCYS010003915.1:0-54822 GCA_028641055.1 Alopecurus myosuroides | reverse complement strand
TCCTGTCATTAGCAACTTACACTCGAAGTCTTATATCAGTACTCACACACTGTTGACCGGCCTGTTAATTCTAGTGAGGACTTTCTCCGTTTCTCCAAATAAGGCTTATATTTTTATTTACTACAAAGTCACTCAATGTTAACATTGGCTAATGTCGTAGAAAAAATATTACTCCCTCCGCCCCAAAAAAATATGTCTCAAGTTTATCTAAATTTGCATGTATTTAGGCATGTTTTAGTCTCTAAGTACATGCAAATTTGGAAAACAATTGAGACATCCTTTTTTTTGGGACAGAGGGAGTACAAATTTTACGTTTAAGTAGATACAATATTAAATTACATGTATAATGTATTTAGTGATATTTATTTTGGCATTGAACATGTTAATAGTTTTCCTACAGACTTGGTCACTTTTTACATTGTTTGACTTGAGAAAAATTTAAAAGGTCTTTGAAGGAATGATTGGTGTGAAATGGTTTACATTGCTACATGTTTGGTAGTATTGCAAACCACAATTTTGCTTTCGCAATTACATGGCACGGAGAGGGGAAGCTCCTATACATCGCTTGTAGCGAGCCAGAATGCCGATTCGCCCACGTGCGTGTTCGATGGGCCTGGGCGCCGGCCCACCGATGCCTCTGCCTTAAAATAGCAATCACATACATGGGACGGCCATCTAGTGCAGGTTCGCATTTCATTTTTTCACTTTTTTCTTTACACTTTTGTTCTTCATTTTTTATATGTAACTGGAAAATGTTTTACAATTTTTATAAAATGTTCAGATACGAAAAACATTTAGATTTAAAAAATCAAATTTTGAAAAGTTTATAATTTAAAAATGATGAACAATTTTTTGAAATGAACAAACATTAAATTAGGAAAGTAATTAAAAACAAATAACTTTTTAATGGTGAATAGTTTTTGGAAATAATTTTTTTTAAAATTGTGATTTTTTGGAAATGAACAAATTTTAGCTGAACATTTATTAATGGTGAACAGTTTTTGAAAATGAACAAACTTTTTATGAGAAAAAATTGTAAAAATGAATAATTTTTAACGGTGAAAAGTTCTTGAAAATGAACAAATTTAAAAATGGTGATTTTTTTAAAATGAACAACATTGAACGGAACATTTTTCTAATGGTGAACAGTTTTTGGAAATGAACAGTTTTTAAAATGGTCATTTTTTTTGAAAAAATGAACAAATTTTAACTGAACATTTATTAATGGTGGTTTTTTTTTTGAAAATGAACAAACATTTTATCAGAAAAAATTGTAAAAATGAATAATTTTTTAATGGTGAAAACTTCTTAAAACTGAATTTTTTTAAAATGGTGATTTTTTGAAAATGAACAACTTTAAACGGAACATTTTTTTAATGGTGAACAGTTTTTGGAAATGAACAAATTTAAAATGGTATTTATTTTTGAAAAAGAACAAATTTTAACTGAACATTTATGAATGGTGAATATTTTTTGAAAATGAACAAACATTTTATCAGAAATTTTTTAAAAGTGAATAAATTTTTAATGGTGAACTGTTCTTGAAAATGAACAAATTTTAAAATGGTGATTTTTTTTGAAGATGAACAACTTTGAACGAAACATTTTTTTTAATGGTGAACACTTTTTGAAAATGAACAAACATTATATCAAAAGAAATTCAATAAATAAATAATTTTGTAATGGTGAATAGTAAAATTTTAAAATGTTGATATTTTGAAAATGAACAAATTTTAACTGAATATTTTTTAAATGGTGAACAATTTCTAAAATGATGAAAAAATGTAGGTGGATTTTTTAAAATGGTGAAAAAATAAATATATATTTTTTAATGTTTGAGATTGCAAAATTGTCGTACTTAAAAAAATAAAAATGAGAAAAATATAAACTAAAGATCAAAAGAGAAACAGGAAAAAAAATTGGCAAAAGTTTGAACAAATTTGTACACTTTAAAAATATGAACTATTTTTTAAAATGGTACTTTTTTAATGAACACCTTTTGGAAATGGTGATCAAATTTCAACATTTTCGAAATTTCAACATGTTAAAATATGAACAATTTCCGAAGATATGAAAGAAATTTTCAAAATAAACAATTTTTAAATTTGAACATATAAAAAGGATATAAAATAACCTTTGGCATGGAATAGCCAAACTGGAAAGGAACGTAGTACTTTTTTTTGAGAACTAAGGAACGTACCGAGTTTTTTCTCTTTGTTGAGAGGAACATACTAGGTGGACTGAATTTGCGAACATAGGTATTAAGCTACAGGCCTAGCTGAGGAATCCTTTTTTCTTTTGACATGCCTAGCTGAGGAATCCTGAAGGAAGGAAACGTGGTTATTTATTGGGCCGGCCCATAGTAGATAGCATACGGACGAGTTGGTCATAGGAGTCGCACTAAGCGAGGAATAGTGGCTGCGCGGAGAGGAGCGGTGGGCCTACCAATCTACCATTGACACCATGTTCGAGGCAATCACTAGAAAAAGGTCTTCCTTCCGGAGGGTCACCCCGCGCGCGCTGTGGACGCGACACTTGTCGCGCTCTCCTTCCTTCTAGCCTCCACAGGGTGCCCGCATGGGTGACAAATGTCGCCACCAGAGAATTTTTTTGGGATTTTCCTTTGGCACGCACGGACGGAGGTGGGGTGTGAACGCATTTATTCCGTGATTCCTTTTTTCAAAATGAAATATCGCCTGAACCGTATTTCGAAATTACGAACCATTTTCATATTTGAGATCCTCGCGCCGAGATCTTCAAAACTAGATCCATGTTGATAGGTTTTGGGAAACTTTTTTTACACCTAGAATCAAAACGGATGTTGTTGAATATATTAGCAATTTAACACATGATTTAATTCGAAATAGCATCAGATGAATTACGACAGTAGCTAATACAATGATCATACAAATATCTAGATCTACTACAGTAGACAGACTGATACAAACTATTGCAAGAACTAGACATAAGAATTGCAGTAATATCTCATACAGATGGAATAGAGATACGTACGATGCAGCGGCAGTGGCACCGCCGTTGTTGTTGTTCTCCTCGTTGTCGGCCATGTCGTCGATGAAGAGATTGCCGAGGTCGAGAAAGAAATCGTCGTTGGGGAAGTAGTCGTCGTCAGCAGTCGCGCGAGTGCGCTCCCCAAAAACCTGATCGCCCCTCTCCCGTACAGGATCACAAGAGGCGGGGTTCTGGAGGCCTGCTGTCCCTCCTCACGGTGCACGCCGAAAGAAGGGATGGAGAAGACTTGATTGGCGGCGTAGTGCTTTGGAACGGTGTGAAACCATATGATTAAGTGGTGGCTAGGGTTTACCGTATGCATGTATTTTTATGCGGCTGGGAGAGACGTGGACATAACTCCACGTCTGAGTCGGTTCGGTTTCACGATCCAGAAAGGAAACGGAAACATATTAGAAATTAACGCGTCCGTTAATTACCAAGTTAATGACTCATTAAGTTTTCCCAAGCGACAAAATAAACGCTCTCGGCTCGGCTCATTCCCGCAACCCGCGGCGCGTCGTGACGTGTCGTGACGAGGCGTGGCGGGCGGCGGAGGAGGAGCGCGCGTGTGGCACACCTCTCCTCTTGCCTTGCCAACTCATACATAAGATAGAATGGCTCACCTTATAAGGTGGTTCCATTCTCTCCAAACTAGCAGTATGGGACTAAACTTTAGTCCCACTCCCCACTTGTATTATTCATGAACGGGCCATGACAATTTCAGGATTTATTGGGCTTAGTTGGGCTACATGGTGCAGCCCATAAATTCCAACAATCCCCCACAAAGTGTCATTAGCACATCTCATGATCTCAGTTCCAAAACAATGTTTATATACCGGTGTTTAGTGGAGACTGTTAAGTTGAACTTCCATTAGAATATCATGCTACACTAGTTCACAACTTGAATAGTGGACTACGCCTTGAACTACAAGTTTGCTGTGATACCAGTTTCACACAATGTCTGAACCGATACTAGGCTGCCGCAAGATTTCCCCGCGGTTTGGAGCGTATGCGTCATACTCCGAAGGCCTTTCATGAGTTTATTAGAGAGCACCCGATTCTCATAGACTGCGGCGTTTAACAGTCAGACTTATATAGGTGAGTTCCTCAGGAAATGTTTTGTAGGACACATCTCTGCTTATATAAATAAGCCACTTGGAACACATTAAGACAAATGTCAACCTACCATACAGATCAGGAGAGTATTGCATCTTCATGGAGTGGAATAAAGTATAATATACTCTCCTCTCAGCCGACCAACAGCTTGTCTCCCACTTCTAATTTACGGGATCTCCGATCACATAGAGTGGGTTACCACTGTGGGAAACTCATAACGTGGGTCTCAAACCCATCTCTCTTGATGCATTATCTATCGCATTCCGTGATAAACCCTTTGTGAAGGGATCTGCCAAGTTCATAGATGTTTGGATATAATCCAACTCAATAACTCCGGAGTTCTTTAATTTTCTGACAGATTTCAATCTCCTCTACACATGTCTTGATGACTTTGCATTATCCTTAGAACTGTTCACTTTGATGATCACAGTTTGATTATCACAGTTCATTAGGATTGCGGGTATTGGTTTTTCAACCATAGGCAAGTCCATCAAGAGATCATGAAGCCACTCTGCTTCAACAGTGGTTGTGTCCAATGCTGCGAGTTCTGCTTCCATAGTTGACCTCGTTAAGATGGTCTGCTTGCAAAACTTACAGGAAACAGCGCCACCACCAAGTGTAAATACATAACCACTAGTGGCCTTAAACTCATCAGCATCAGATATCCAATTAGAATCACTATATCCTTCCAGAACCCTCGGGTTTCCGGTATAGTGAATTCCATAGCTCGCAGTGCCTTTTAAATAGCGCATAACTCTCTCAAGCGCACGCCAATGATCATCTCCCGGATTGGAAACAAACCGGCTCAATTTGCTCACAGCAAAAGAGATGTCAGGCCTCGTGGCACTCGCTAAATACATAAGCGAGCCTATAATCTGAGAATACCTCAGTTGATCTCTAGTAATTCGTTGATTCTTTCGAAGCAACACACTAGCATCATATGGAGTTGAAGAAGGCTTGCAGTCACTATACCCGAAGCGACTCAAGACCTTTTCCACATAGTGAGATTGAAGCAGTGTGATCCCACCATTATCATCTCTCAATATCTTGATGTTCAAGATAACATCAGCTACTCCTAGATTCTTCATCTCAAAGCAGCGAGATAAGAAATCCTTAACTTCCTTGATTAAATCAAGATTGGTTTCAAAGATTAATATGTCATCGACATATAGACATATAATAACTCTCTCGCCCCCACCATGGCGATAGTACACACACTTGTCAGCTTCGTTTACAACAAAGCCTTCAGCAGTCAAAATCCTTTCGAACTTCTCGTGCCATTGCTTAGGTGCTTGCTTGAGGCCGTATAATGACTTCAATAACTTGCACACCTTACTTTCCTGACGGGGTACTACAAAACCATCTGGCTGCTCCATATAAATTTCCTCGTCCAACTCTCCATTAAGGAAAGCCGTCTTAACGTCCATTTGATGAACAAGAAGACCGTGTGAGGCAGCCAGTGAAAGTAGCACACGAATAGTGGTCAGTCTAGCCACATGTGAGTAAGTATCAAAGAAGTCTTCACCTTCTTTTTGGGTATAACCCTTGGCCACAAGCCTTGCCTTGTACTTCTCAATTGTACCATCAGGCTTAATCTTTTTCTTGAACACCCACTTACATCCTACGGGTTTACACCCATAGGGACGATCAGTGATTTCCCAGCTTCCGTTAGCCAAGATGGAATCCATCTCGCAACGGACAGCCTCCTTCCAGTAGTCAGCATCAAGAGACGCATAGGCTTCTGAAATAGTCCTGGGTGTGACATCCACGAGGTACACAATGAAATCATTACCAAAGGACTTTGCAGTCCTCTGTCTCTTGCTCCTTACAGGAACTTCATTGTCATCCTCCTCGGGATTCTCAACATGTTCTATCGGAATGGTGGGTTCAGGAATCTCAGCTAATTCCTGATTAGACGAAACAGATTTCTCCTGATTTGATGAGCTAGACATATTCTTCATAGGAAATATGTTCTCAAAGAAAGTCGCATCATTCGACTCCATAATCGTACCAACATGCATGTCGGATATCTCAGATTTTACTATCAAGAATCTATAACCAATGATATTAAAAGCATAGCCCAAAAGAACACAATCAACAGTCTTTGGTCCAACCTTGCGCTTCTTGGGAATTGGTATATTGACTTTCGCCAAACAACCCCAAGTACGTAGGTAGGAGAGTTTCAACTTTTTCCTTTCCCATTCCTCAAATGGAATAATGGTTTATTCTTTGTGGGAACTCGGTTTAGGACATGACACGCAGTCATTAGCGCCTCGCCCCACCATGCCTTGGAGAGAACCGAAGTGTTTAACATGGCGTTAACCAAATCAGACAACGTCCGGTTCTTTCTTTCAGCCACCCCATTTGACTGAGGTGAGTAGGGAGGCGTCCTCTCATGAATAATACCGTGTTCAGCACAAAAAGAATTAAACTCGTTGGAAAAATACTCTCCACCACGATCAGACCTAAGCCGTTTAATTTTACGATCAAGTTGGTTCTCAGCTTCAGCCTTATAATTTTTGAAATAAGTTAGAGCTTCATCTTTAGATTTTAGAAGATACACATAACAATATCTAGTGGAGTTATCAATAAGTGTCATGAAATATTTCTTTCCACCTTTTGTCAATACGCCATTCATCTCACAAAGATCAGAATGTATAAGTTCTAGTGGTGCCAAGTCTCTCGCCTCCGCAGTTTTATGAGATTTGCGAGGTTGCTTAGCTTGAACACACACTTGACATTTGGAACCTTTAATAGTACTGAATTTCGGAATTAAACTCATATTTGCTAACCATGTCATGCAACCAAAATTAATATGACAAACTCGTGAATGCCAAACATCACAATCATTATCGTGACAAACATTATTAATAACTTTGGTGCATCTATCTGACAAGGATAAGCGGAACAAGCCTCCGCACTCATAGCCTTTACCAATAAATTGTCCATACTTGGAAATTACAACTTTATTGGACTCGAAAACCAACTTAAAACCATCTCGACATAAACGTGAGCCGCTGACGAGATTTTTATTGATGGAGGGCACATGATGAACGTTCTTCACTCGCACGACCTTCCCCGAAGTAACCTTCAGATCGACCATACCAACACCATGAACAGTAGCATGTGACCCGTTCCCCATCAGCACGGGGGAAGTCCCTATGACCTGATAAGAAGAGAACATGGAAGCATCAGCACAAACGTGTACATTGGCACCTGTGTCAATTAACCATTCAGGTGAATGACAAACTGAAAGAATAGTAGAAACTGTACCGTACCCAGTATCCTTCATCTCAGTGTCACCAATGACAATGTTGGCGGTCTTGCCGCCGTTCTCTTGCTACTGCAACTCATATCGCTTAGGGCATTTTGGAGCCCAATGGGTCAGTTCACCGCAAACGTGACATGACCCCTTCCTCTTCTTGAAGTTGGTAGAGTGCGATGGCTTAAACCTGCCATCGGGTTTGGCTTTACCCTCGGATTTCTTCTTATTATATTTAGGCTTGTTGGGCGGGTAGTGTTTCTTCTATACCACATGGGCAGAAGAATCTAGCTCAGCAACCCGAGCACGTGTATCCTTTGCTCTCGCCTTCTCTTCCACATCAAGAGATTCGATGAGGTCCGTAACGGAAAACTCCTGTGTCTTGTGTTTCAGAGAAGTAGTAAATGTGCTCCATGAAGATGGAAGCTTGGCAATAATGCCTCCGGCCACAAAGTTGTCCGGTAACATACACTTAAAGTGGTCAAGTTCTTTAGCAAGTGACTGTATGTCATGAGTCTGTTGAACAACAGAGCGCTCATCAGTCATCCTGTAGTCATAAAATTGCTCCATGACGTACAACTCGCTGCCAGCATCCGAGGCCCCAAATTTGGCCTCAAGTGCAGCCCACATATCCTTACCGTTATCAAACGCCATATACGAATCCACAATGGAATCGTCAATAATACCGAGGAGGGCACTTTTAAACATACTGTCCATATTCTCAAAGGCCTCCAGCTGTGCTGGATTGAGATCGCCCTCAGACTTGCCATTGGTGGCCGCATAGCAGCGCAAAGTTTGAAACCATAGCACTGCTCTCGTGCGCCACCTCTTATAGTCCACACCCTTGAAAGGGATTGGCCTTGTCGCCGCAATGACAGACGGTGCAGGTGCAAAAAATTGCCTATAATCATGTTTTTGGATTGTTGAATATATTAGCAATTTAGCACATGATTTAATTCGAAATAGCATCAGATGAATTACGACAGTAGCTAATACAATGATCATGCAAATATCTAGATCTAGTACAATAGACAGACTGATACAATGTATTGCAAGAACTAGACATAAGAATTGCAGTAATATCTCATACAGATGGAATAGAGATACGTACGATGCAGCGGCAGCGGCACCGCCATTGTTGTTGTTGTCCTCGTTGTCGGCCATGTCGTCGATGAAGAGATTGCCGAGGTCGGGGAAGAAATCGCCGTTGAGGAAGTAGTCGCCGTCAGCAGTCGCGCGAGTGCGCTCCCCAAAAACCTGATCGCCCCTCTCCCGTACAGGATCACAAGAGGCGGGGTTCCGGAGGCCTGCTGTCCCTCCTCACGGTGCACCGTATGCGTGTATTTATATGCGGCTGGGAGAGACGTGGACATAACTCCACGTCTGAATCGGTTCGGTTTCACGATCCAGAAAGGAAACAGAAACAGATTAGGAATTAACGCGTCCGTTAATGACTCATTAAGTTTTCCGAAGCGACAAAATAAACGCTCTCGGCTCGGCTCATTCCCGCAACCCGCGGCGCGGCGAGGCGTGGCGAGACGGGCGGCGGAGGAGGAGCGCGCGTGTGGCACACCTCTCCTCTTGCATTGCCAACTCATACATGAGCTAGAATGGCTCACCTTATAACGTGGTTTCATTCTCTCCAAACTAGCAGTATGGGACTAAACTTTAGTCTCACTCCCCACTTGTATTATTCATGAATGGACCATGACAATTTCAGAATTTATTGGGCTTAGTTGGGCTACATGGTGCAACCCATAAATTCTAACAGATGTACGCCCAGTTACACGCAGATGTACTCCCAGTTACGGTGACCGAAGTACGTCACAAGTGCATGTGTTGACGTACACCCACGTGCACCACGAGTGGACGCCTAAATGGTTGTACACCCAGTTGCAGGCGGATGTACACCCATCCGAATGTACACCTAGGCGCTTATACACCCACGCGTTTGTACACCCAGTGAAGCTACACCCAGACAGGTTTACACCTAGTGAAGGGTCGGCGTACACCCAGGCAGATGTACACCCAGGTACACCATGCGTATACTTTCAGTAGCAATTTTTTTATACTTTCACACAAACATATATACTTTTAGAAACAACGTTTGTACACTTTTAATAACTACTTTTTTATACTTTTTTAGATACAACACGTGGGTATTTTATAGATGAAACGTCGTAGGCGTTTTGTTCGAGGCGAAGCCGAGTGGTAGTACGAGGCAACGCCGAGCCGTAGCACGCACTGCGACCAATGCACGCTTCGACCAATGCGCACAACAACCTATGTATCCCATCAAGATTTTTATAAATGGTTATCGAGGCGAAGTCGAGCCGTAGAAAAACATCAAGGCGAAGCCGAACATCGTGCTACTGGATATACATGATATACACACACGCCGTGCTACCGAAAGTATAAAGTGTAAACAACATGGTGTACAAAATCCGATTTTTTTTCTCGAAACCTATGAATATGGATCTAGTTTTGTAGATCACGACGCGAGGAGCTCGAATATGAAAACGGTTCGCAATTCTAAATTACGGTTTTAAAGATATTTCGTTCTGAAAAAGCGAATCTAAAAAGAAATGCGTGTACTCCCTCCGTCAGTTCTCTCGCGTACAATGTATGCTCAAGAGGCCTCATTTTTCCTAGTGGCACTCCATGTTCGATTTATCCCTACTGAAATATTCTGGGCCAGGGCCCGTTATTTCCAACAAAGCCTGTCTGTTATAAAGAAAACATAGTGAGCACTGAGCAGTGTGTAGCGGTAGCGACGAAAGCCCAGAGCGCCACCAGTGTCTGCGCGCGGGCAAACTTGAACATCTTCAGCAAGTCATTCATGGTGTCCAGCAGACCGTCGTGCCGGTCATGCCGTCTGGAATTGCCTGGTGAAGAGCATGCACACCTTTATTGGCAGCAACCGGACCATTTTACATGTCAACAGTCAACACGCGAGATTTATTGAATCTTATCCCAGATTTTACAGAATGAACATATGTAGCACATACATTGTCTGTTACTCTGTTTTAATAGTGGCCATCGTCCATCGATCGATTGTTCACTGCTCCATGTCCTTGTGTTCGGGGATCCTCTTTGTGTGCTGATGCGTACGGCGGCTCACGTGGACCGAGTGTCAGCAAAGGTGAACCCCGTACCTTGCAGAGCGTCCTCGACGATTTTGTCTAGACGCTCAGCCATGGCCATCGTAAGGTGGTTGCTCCAGTCTCCCGTGACCCCCTTCCGGGAAAAGTCGTCGTTCTTCGCGAATACCTGGCTTCCATTCCTATTCACCTCCATGTTCTTCAGGGTGTCGATGCTGCAGAGCTCAACGATGTCTTCCACCAACCCCGCCGCCTCCTCCTCGGCGGAGAACGCGCGTCCCATGAACTCCGCCAGGATCTTCAACTTCTCCACGGGCTCCCGGAGCATCTCCTCATACCGGAGAAAGAGGACCTTCTCCGGCCACCTCTGGCTCGCGGCCCAGTAGTCGGCGACATGGTGCCACTGCGGGCCGGCAAAGCACCTCCCCTCGCAGAACAGCTCAAAAGCCTGCTCAATCGTGGATGGCGCCGCTGGCACGCCGTCGCCGGCTTCCTTGGAAGCTACCTTTTTGGCGAACATCCCGTAAGAGACGAAGGTGTCCTTGGGCTCGCGGCAGATGTACACGATCTTGCAACCGAAGGCCTCGTCCGCGATGCGATCGGGCAGGAGCGAGTAGGGAACGTGGGTGGCGAGCAGGCGTGGCGAAGGTAGCCCCGCGAGCACATCGCCATCCTTGATCGGTGAGAAAAGGAAGGACCTCTCGAGGAACTCCACGCAGTCGTGCGGGTTGCGACGACGGAGTGGGTGGTCGGGGTCTCGTGGCGGGTGATCGGCACGGTGGGCTGCGGCGAAGGCAAGCGCCTTGAGCCAGGTGGTGCCGGACTTGGGGAAGCTTGCGAGAAAGACGTCGGATGGCCTCGCTTGGAACCTCGCCTGGGTGGCCAGGACGCCCCGGAGGACCGGCTCAGGGAACCAGAAGCCGCCGTATTGCCTGAACGGGAACGGCGGGGACCTTGTTTCGAGTGGGAGCGAGGCGATTAGCTCAGCCATATCATCGTCGTGGTGAGACGCGGCCATTGAGCGGTCGGTCATTCTGAGTGGCGATGCATCACGGCGGTGCATAGATCGGTGCCAACTTGTACATAAGATTGATGGGAGCTGCATGCCTATACTTTGCGACCATACTATTTCCTATATGGGACTGGCCTAACATCGATGGAGTTGATAGTTTACTGGATTCATATAGGTTGGTTCAACGGTTCCGTTGATGAAAGTTAATGGAAAGAGGGTAATTCCCAGTTGGAAAAGGTTGGTTCAACGGTCCAATTAATATATTTTTTGACGATGCTTCGTCAAGAGCTACGGTCCAAATTATGACGAACCTTCGTACCAACTGATGTTAGTTGAGATGGGAGCTGCCAATACTTTACTTGCATAGGAGAAAATTACAAAAATCTACCACAATTGGGCCAGTGGTTGCGAGTCAGTACAAATTGTGGAAATTTTTGCTAAAAACTACCGCATCTTGGACTAATGACCACAGAATGCGCTGATTTCTGTCTAAGAGCGTTATGACAGCAGTTTTGACCAGTCGCGTCCATCTGTCGGGCTGACATGGCTATACACGTGGAGTAGGCGCTGACGTGGACATGGGCCCACCTTCCAGGCCATATCTTCTTCCTTTTTTTTCTTTCACCGTTTGTGGTCAACCCACGCCGCCGCCCCACTCCGGCCTCGCACCCCCCGCTGCCACGCGAGCACGACGCCATCTCGAACCGCAGCGCCGGATTTGGCCCATTCCGCTGGAGCCCACCCCCGCAGCGCGACGCGCCGGTGGGCGCGTGGGACGCCTCCCCTGCACACGGTGGCGGCCCGCCGATGATGTCCCCGTTCTTCCGCTCCCAGCCTCAATCGACGCCACCGGTCGCGGATGTCCGGGAGTTCGCGCCGGTCAGGACATCGATCGGGTTCGGCAGCGGCGGCGGGTTCGCCGGGTTGTCGTCGCGGGCGATACTCGGTGTCAGCCCCTGCGCTCGAGATGGTCGTCCGCGCGCTCGGCCGCGAGGGCCGCCACGACGCCGTCTGCGACCTGCTCGACGAAATGTCGCGGCCACCGGGGTCGCGCCTCGACGTCCGCGCATACACCACCGTGATGCACGCATTCTCCCGCGAGGGCCGGCACGAGCGCGCACAGGAGGTCTGGTGGGAACGACGGGGCGCGGCCCCCGACGGGGGAGCTCGGACGGTGGCCTCAGGCGACATGGCGGCGCCGCGAGCTCGAGAGGATGGCGCCAGGGCGAGTACGGGTGACGGCGCCTCCGGCGAGCTCGAGAGGATGGCGCCAGGTCTGGTTGCTTCTCTTCGTCTTGGCGCCTCCGGCGAGCTCACCCTCGGCCGCTCAACTGCGTCTCGTGGCCAGCCAAGGAGGGGAGCAGCGCTCGCTTGACTCTGGAATGGGTCGCGCCATTGGCTGGGTGCTGCACCGGCGAGAGGAAGGAGAGCCGGCAAATGGACTGTTTGGGGTCAACGGGGAAGAGTGAAGAAAAAAAAGGAGAGTTGAGAAAAAGAAATATAGAGGCTGACATGTGGCCCCTGCGGCCACCTCAGTGCCTCCTCCACGTGTACCTCCATGTCAGCTCTCGCAGATGGGCCCAACTGGTCGGAGCTACTATCAATTTCTGTTTAGGCAAGGATTAGTGTGATTTGTAACACCATGTCCCAGACTCGGTAGGTTTTTGAATTTTTTTCCAAGAAGTGTACTGACCCGTAACCACTGCCTAAATTATGGTAAATTTTTGTAATTTTCTCCTTGCATAGGGAAAGAGTCCTGAACGACCCGGAAAATTTAATTATAATACAGTAGGCATACAGTTAGATGGAGGAGACCCTCAAAGAAAGTGAAATCACAACCAAGCACCCAGAAAATGCACAATGCACCTTTGAAGCAAAATAAGAAGCGCGATCTGGTCCCCTCTTGGCCGCTACAAATGGATCTCCAAGCTTGGCCATCGCCCACGCCGCCAGGACGGAACAACTTGGGTCTTCACTGACACGGTGCGTGCTGCGTTAAGATTCGACCACTCTATTTTTGTACATAGGCCTCGGGCCTTACCTTATTTGCCACAACATCAATAGAAAAATAGTTTATTTGATGGTTTAAACACTGCGTATAATATATATTCGTCAAGAGCTATGGTCCAAGTTAAGGACGTTTTTAACGCCATCATTAGTAGCTACTTTTAGACGGAAGGCTCGAGCAGTGCTCAGTTCTAAATTAATAAAGCCAACTGGCTAGTTTAACAACTACAACGTAGACGCTCGGCTAATAACACATTTCCCCCCATCTAGATCTAGCTTATACTCGGTATATAAGCTATATAAGCAGTAGGGTTGGGCCGGTGGCTCCCTCCACTTGTGCATAGCTCCGCCGATGACAAGGTTCTCACGTCGCCACATATACCTATAGCTTTAATTATTTCTTCCCCTGCTTCCAAGAGAAGACCTTGCACTAAATAACCTCCTCCTCCATCCCTAACTTCACAATTCTTAACCCTGCCCCGGCCATTGAACTCCTCTATTAATGTCAGGGTCCGTAGGCGGCAGGACCAGCATACTAAAGAGGACAACGAGAGCCAGGGCGAGATGTAAGCGAGCGCGGCAAGTTCACAACGTTCAAAGGAAGAGAGGCCAAGGCCGAGCACAAGACCAGCCCGCTCCAAGAAGCCCAACTCCAAGTACTACGGCCCAACTTGGGCCAAGCGGTGATTACTTTTGCGCGTCTCGACGATGAAACGAGCATCCAGATAGGATCACGGCGAACGGCTCTCATTCCCTATCTTCTTCTTCTTTTCCCAATCCCTTGTTCCTCTCCCTCCTCCTTGTAATTCGAATCTCACTTTGTATCCCGAATTCATGTGATAGACTCCGCAAATCCTAGCGACCCTTACACCTGGTATCAGAGCCAAACCACCACCAGCTGCCCCAAACCGCCGCCATTTTTTTCCGATCTGGAGTCCATCATTGAGACGCGCCATCGACGTCTCGTCCGCGAGCAAAGTGAAGCAGCCATGACGGAATCGGAGCTCACCAACAAGGATCTCTTCGTGTAGCTGAAGGATCTACCCGGGTTGGCGGAGGATCGACAAGCCCGCAGATCGGAGAAGATAGAGGCACGACTAGACGACATCGCCGAAGACATCGGTGCCTGGCGGCCCTACCTGGAGGGTCATGTGGATGAGATCCAATCGGCCGTGGTGGCTCTCCAGAGGCAGGCGCGGGGCAAGGTCACGCTCGTCGACCCTACATCAACGACGACGCAAACAGATCAGGAAGCAGCTACGGCTGCTGGCGCCCCTACATCGATAAGTACCTCCCTGTTGGGAAGACCTCCGATGGGGACCGATCTGATTCGTGTGGATCAGGTAGCAGTGGGGACTGCTGGCGCCCCTATATCGACAAACGCGATACCGACGATGGGGACCGATCCAGGGCAAGGCCACGACGAGTTCTATCTTCACCGGGGGTTAGTTGCTGGGGCTCGTGTAGTCCCCGTAACTTCCCCGGTCACTGGTACGATCCAATCCCACACTTCTGAAAATTCTCGTGGAAATTTTTCTGAGCGTGAAGGTTCTGCGAATCAATTGTTTACTCAGTTAGGACACCCTAATCACTCTATGCAATTCCCCACGTTTGATGGAGATAACCCCCAAATGTGGCAAACTCTCAAGGAGCACTATTTTAGCATGTTCTCTGTTCATCAGTCGTATTGGGTTCCCATGGCCACACTCAATTTTGTAGGATCACCTAAGGTCTGGTTACACTCTGTGTGTAAGAAATTGGGTAACACTGACTGGGAAGCATTCTGCGCGTTGTTGTGTACTAGGTTTGGTAGGGACATGCATCAGATGCTTATTCGACAATTTTATGTGCTTAGACAGCAGTCATCAGTATCTGATTACATAGAGCGTTTTGAAAATATTATGAACAATTTATTGCCATACTCTGACTCAATTCATCCTCTGTATTTCTTGACTCGATTCATTGAGGGACTGCGGAGCGAAATCCGTGCGGTGGTGCTGGTACAGAGACCAGTGGACTTGGATGCAGCATGCGCTCTGGCATTGTTACAGGAAGAAGTGGCTGAGACTGTTCGATCCAGCAATTACAAGTTTCAGGAGTGCCCGTACAGAAGCCGAGCCATGCCGTTACCACCTCCCCCAGCAAAAACGGCTACTGCTCTACCATCACAACACACTGCTGACAGAAAGGGTCGGGAAGGGGGCCGCGACAATGGCAGTCCAGCAACAAAATTAGCAACTCTCAAGTCCTATCGGCGAGCGAGGGGTGTATGTTTCACGTGTGGAGAGAAGTGGGGCAGAGAGCACAACTGCCCACCCACAATTCAGCTACATGTGGTCAAGGAGCTCTGGGATATGCTGGGCTCTGAAGCATCGGGCTTAGATGATGAACAAGAGTCGACTAAGGAGGTGATATGTGCAATCTCTCTGCATGCACTAGCTGCCAAGGTGAATGCTACTGCTAACACATCCTCTGTCCTACAACTGAGAGGATCCATTCAAGGGCAACAAGTGGTCATGTTAGTGGATTCGGGCAGTTCTGCGTCTTTTGTGAACAGCAACTTAAGACAGTTGTTGTCTGGGATAGTTACTATTGCTAGTCCGGTAATGGTGAAAGTGGCTGACGATAGACCCCTAGCATGCACAGAGGAGATTCTCAACCGTAAGTGGCAGACACATGGCCAGGAGTTCATTACCAACTTTAAGATGCTGCACTTGGGTGCTTTTGATGTGATTTTGGGCCAAGATTGGTTGTGCAAACACAACCCAATGTATATTGACTGGCCAACGAAACGATTGGAGATTGCAGTCAATGGAAGGCATGTCTTCCTGCAAGGAGTGGGAGCTGCAGAAGTCTGTTGCCAGAGGATCTCTGTGGAGCAACTATCAAGGCTGCAGCGGCAAGGGGACATTGAACAATTCTGAACAACTGGAACATTCACCAGATGTACAGGAAATACTGGATCAATTCACGGATGTCTTTGCAGATCAAGACAAATTGCCACTCAGGAGGGCATGTGATCACAGTATACAACTGATTGAGGGTGCTCAGCCGGTACAGACACGGCCATAGCATCACTCACCAGCTGTTAAAGACGAAAATGAACGTCAGGTGGAAATGTTGTTGAAATCTGGAATTATACAGAACAGCACAAGCGCTTTCGCATCAGCAGCCATCTTAGTGCAGAAAAATGATCTAACATGGAGGTTATGCATTGATTACAGGAGGCTCAACTCTTTGACAGTTCCCAAGAAATACCCTGTACCAATTATTGATGAATTGATTGATGATGGTTTTCTAAGTTGGATCTCCAGGTAGGGTACCATCAAATACGCTTAGCACCTGGAGAGGAGTACAAGACTGCCTTTTATACTCATTCGGGGCACTATGAGTACAAGGTCATGTCATTTGGGTTGTCACGGGCAAGAATCAGACCAGCTAGTTAAGTTTGCTTCATTGATCGTCTTCAAGCAAACCATAAACACCAATAAGTAATCAATCAGAGTAGTATCCTGGCGAGCAGGTGTTACGAGACCTGATAACTGATATGGATTCTGAAATAATCCTGCGTGCGCGCGAGACGGAAGGAGGCCGAACGCGCAAGGAGGGATGCATTTCAGTTCGGTGATCCCATGAGACAGGTCCGAACCTCTGCAAACTAAATTTATCAAACACAAACAAAAAGAAATATTACATGGAACAAGCACAATTATTCAAGTGCATAACACAAAATTTCAAACTCGAATATCTTACAAATATGTCATATACGAATACAGCCAAAACAAGACTTTTCCGTCAATGTGTGCAATCGTAGATGAGAGATCGTCGACACATAGTATTAGATGTGAATAACTTGATAATAATGTATCTCGCTTCTAACATGCAACTTATATCCTGGCCAATTAAGTGGCGATTACTCTTTCTTGTTCTGACGAACTTTCTGGTTCATCCAATGCTTCAAACAAAATAAAGAGCTATTAGTGAAACGGCATTACAAAATTACACGTGAAAGCTAATGGAAACTCTATTTATCCCATCTATATATAAGCTAGCTGATGCCATAACTAGTAGTTGTACTAGCTGATGCCAAAACTAAGAGTGTGCACATGAACACAATGACAGATGGAGAAGCATTATATATATATATATATACCTGCATGTTCGGGCGAGTCGCTCACATGTGCGACAAAGCTTCCGATCTTTTTTGTGTATAATACACTGCATCTCTTCGTCTTCTGATATCCGTCTGCATAGGCCTCCACTTGTTCGATATGCTTAAATTTGTCCCACTCTAAAGCTCTGTCTTTAAGAGAGATGAAATGCAGAAGCCTCAGGTTACACTCGATCTGCAGCTGACTTAGTTGTAAAACCTGCAGATATGCTGGGAGTGTGCTCATTTCTTGATCTTCCAGTTTGATGCTTGAAAGTGCGGTTACACCCTCCAATACATTCAGCTTCGGGCATTTGGATATCTTAAGCTTTTTCATCTTAGGAAGATTAGCAATCTTCTCTAAATTGGAGACTGACTGCAAGTAAAGCTCCACAACTGAACTGAAATTCTCAACGGAGATGAGATCCTTGACCTTTTCTATTGTGATCACTCTCAAGCTCCTTGCCTGTCTTGCAAGGCCAGGAGGGAGACGGCTCAATCTGCACCTGCTGATTTGTATACTTTCCAGGGCATGCATAGCTTCCAACTGCGTGTCCCAGGTCCACTCTTTCCATTCAAGCATCCCATAGAAAACTAGCTTCCTCAGCTTGGGGAACACAATAGTAGAGGAAATCATGGAATCATAATGACGACCGGTGAGGATATCAATATCCTCCTCCTCAGAGTCACTTACTAGGGCCGAAGAAGGGACGAGGAATTCTTCCCCAATGCACCTGATGATTAGAGCATGCTTAATGCAGAGAGACTCCAGATTGGGAAGCTGGCCAAAACTACATGGGAGCCGTGTGCATGAACGCAAGTTCTCAAGTTTCAAATACCTCAAATTCTCGAGGGTTGGTGACAATAGCCACACTGGGAGATGCCTTCCGAAAAATCCTGTAATAGTAAGATCTTCCAAGGAGGGAGAAGGGCAGAGCTTGTCAAATACCTCTTGGTTGTGCTGCTCATATGCATCACTACTGGTGCAACATATCCACAAGAATCTAAGATGCATCTTCTCAGAAAGCTTTGCATCTGTAGACGAAGAGCTGGAAGATATATTCTCTGGGGCCCTTATTGTAAGATGCATAAGTTGGTGAAGTGGCCCAAGCTCTTCTATAGTGCACCAGCTTTTTCCAGTATCGTCAACATATGCTGGGAATCCCTTCAGGGACACCAGATTGACAAGCTTTCCAAAATCTCTTGGTACGGTCATCACTCTTGTTTCGGAGATATCGAGATACCTTAACCTCTCTAGATTCACAATGCTCTTAGGAAGATGTGCCAAATTTGGACAGCCGTGGAGGCTGATGTACTGCAGACTTTTCATCTTGCCAATGCCATGTGGTAACGCAGATACATCTGTGTTGCTTAGATCCAAGTATCTCAGAAGTCTGAGCTGGCGCAGTGAGTTAACCAGTGTACCAATTTTTGTATTGTTCACGTGTAGTATCCGTAGGTGTGGATGAGTACTCAAAGAATCACCAGGTTTGATTACCATGTTCCCAAAAGATATTAATGCTCTTATTGACTTCTGTGTCTGTAGATCACTGTACTCAGCCCCTTTGTTTGACACAGATACTCTACGAAACTGCTTTGGTATCGATGTTGTGGTAATTTTTCCGTCTTCAACCAGCAGTGCTTCATCTCTAGCGATATACAGTGCAAACGAACGTAGTACATTGGGCATTATTGCACAATGACTTTGATCATAATTCCCATCACTTGGTTCCAAGAGATTCCTTGTTACTAATTCTCTATAGTACTCTAATCCCAAAGATTCTAGCAGTTCTGAACTTCCATTGGAAAGAAAAAATCCTTCAGCCATCAACATATGGACGACCTTATCATAGTTGATCATCTCACCTTCACCAAAAAGACAACAGTAAAGAAATAATTGCTTCAGAAGTGGAGGCAAATCTTCATAGCTTAAGTAAATTGACTCATTCAGTTCTTCAGGCAATCCTTTTTCTGACCATTTCTGTTTATTTAATACATCCAACCAAGCAGATTTAGTTTGGTTTTCTCTACTCAAACGTTCAGCTATAATTTTGATGGCAAGGGGTGAACAATCACATTTTCGGACAATCTCTATTCCAATCTCTCTCAGCCTGTCAATTTGGGGTTCATCTGTGTCACCCAAGGTTACCTGCCAAATATATACTGTATCAATCTGTTGATCGCATGGTTCCACACTAGACTGCAGCAATTGCAAAAACAACAAATGAAAAACTTGTGGCAAGGAAAGATAAAAGTATAGGATTAGAAAAGAGTGTGTCATTCCAAGACAATGATTACAAGGAGTTGTCACTTGTATGCCAATGTAAGTTGTCGAGTCGAGTCTAACCAGAAGGTTAAACATGTGGAGCTTTGAGCCAACACATTCAACAAGGAAACTACGTAGAATCAACAATGTCAAATGTAAGTATAAAAAAAAACAATGTCTAATGTAGCCAAAAGGCTAGGCCATGGGTCACCGCCGGCTGCCGTCGTGCCCTAGCCTGCAACCTCACCGAGCACAACTCCCGCTGCACCCATGCTGGGCCACCTGCCACCGCAAAACGCCACTCCTTTTGGGCCTTGACCGCCATGAAGACCGTGGCCCCCATGAGATGCAAGCACCGTCATCACCACGACAGAGGATGGTAGCGATGACGGTGGTACGATGCGGTGGTGGAAGGCAGCTAACTTGCGGAGTTTAGGTCACCGCCCTTGTCACTCGATCCGAGTGACATAGGCTGTCGGTGTATCATTTAGCTCAGCACCTTGTACCATCTCCCTTGCCTAATAAGTTATTCTCATGCTGCTCGCATTACTAGAGGATATTCTTTCTAGGCCATCGTTAAATATGGGAGCTTTTTTTTGCGAAAACGCAAAAGCTTTGCGTTTCGATTCATTGATAGAAAAGAGAGTTTTATGTACAGAACAAAGATAGGGTTACACAACCTCGTATAACTCAACACAGCCCTAAGCTAGTCTAGGAGAGGAACTGGCGTAGGCTACGCGCCCCCGCTTCAACCCAGTCATGCGCTTTGGTCCTGATCGTGTCGACTAGAGAGGCCACCGAGGGGCGCAGGTTGTCGAAGATGGCCTCGTTCCATATGGCTAATATCTAAAACAATCCTCAAAACATAGACTTTAAGTTGAAAAAGTTCCGCTCCCACTAGGTCTGTGTTTTGGACCGGCTTGGTGGACCTATGTGGGTCATAGGTGAGATGTCTTAATAATACATTTAGGTAAGAGCCAACGGAAAAGGAGAATGAACTCCATGTAAACAAACTATTTTAAGAAGTAAAGAAGTCTCAATGGCGCATTTCTAAACCCAAAATTGCAAAACAAACATGTGCCATTTCGTGTTTCAAATTATGCGCTGAATCAAATTACGCATTTATAAATTCATAAATCAGAATTTCACAGAAACATTATTTGCAAATTCATGCTTAAAAAATCATAATCCAATATTACATTTATAAATACAAAATTTTACCAAAAGTTAAGGTTACAGAATGTTCAATGTTACATTTCTAAACAAAATTTTAATATTGCACAAAAATGTTATGTGCAGTTCCAGAATTCAAAGTGTATAACTACTCAATTGCAATTTTTTAACACAAAATGTCAAACAAATTACGCAATTGCGCAAAATTAAAAATATACAGGTAAACATTACACAATTTATAAACCGAAGAAACATTTATGTGCAACTTTATGCTTCAAATTTGCAAATAACCCAATGCAATATTGCATGAAAAAATATATTCACAATTCATGCTTAAAAATTCATAATCCAATATCAAATTTATAAATACAAAATTTTACCAAAAGGTTCAGGTTACAGAATGTTCAATGTTACATTTCTAAATAAAATTTTAATATTGCACGGAAATATTATGTGCAGTTCCAAAATTCAAAGTGTAGAACTACTCAATTGCACTTTTTTTAACACAAAATGTCAAACAAATTACACAATTGCGCAAAATTAAAAAATATACAGGTAAACTTGCACAATTTCTAAACCGAAGAAACATTTATGTGCAACTTTATGCTTCAAATGTGCAAATAACCCAATGCAATATTGCATGAAAAGATAGTATTCACAATTTTATGTTTTAAAATGTATAACTACTCATTGCACATTTTTAGAATACAATTGTGTAAAACAAACTGCCGCAATTATTAAATACTAAAGAAAATGTAATTAGAAAAATCAAATGACAGAACTAAAGTATTGTAGGTGAAGAAAATCAAAACCATTGGAATTACAAACAGTCAAAATATACTTAAAGTAGCTTTTAGAGTTTAAGTACATTGCAACTGGATGGTACTGGTCCAGGAGGTGGCTAGCTTGTTAAAAAGAAATATACAAGAAGTGGCTGCAAGAGAAAATTAACATGAGCAGAATTGTGCAGCAATTGTCAAAAAGACGCTAAAAAAAGGAAGAGAATGAAAATAAAGAATCAATCATCGAAGTATTCATACTAGGGCCATGAAGAAAAAAAAAGAGCCATTTCTTGAAGACCACATGCAACATCGGAGACGCTACGGCAACATGTTGGGCTACCAAATGTTGTCCTACACCACGGTAGTACCCCGATATGGGAGTACAACTGTACAAGCCCAGTGAAGTGACGTGCACATGCATTATGCATATGAATTTTAAATCACAATTCACTGCGCAAAAGAATGGCCACAAAATGACCGGAGCTTTAACAAATTTCAAGCGCGTAAGTTGTAGCAAATTTTAACTTCTAATCTAAAATCAACAACTTTTAACTAGATGAACAACTGTGCAAGCCCAAGGCAAGTCTTAATTAATATAAATAAATAGAAATGTAGAAAGTCTTTTTAAAAAAAAATACATAGCATGCACATCTCAAGAGTAAAGACGTGACCATTTTTTACGAGCAAAGAAAGAAAACAGTTTATTTCTATTTATAATCTCATGGCTTGCCATAAAATTTTCTTTCTATAAGATTAAAAAGGCAAGATCAAACTTTTCCTAATAACAAAGAAAAACAGAAAACACGGTATGCACGTATATGATCAGATGGCTCTTGCTGTTGGCTGAGAAATAAATGGCTGATATAATTATGACCAACAGAAGTTACTAACCTTTGTCCTTAGCAAGGACCATGCAGCTTCAGTGTTTAACTTCTCAACTCTATGCACATGCGTAGACTTCATGTCAGCAGCAATTTGTGTATTTCTGGTGGTGACAAGAATAACACTACGGCATGCATTATCACAGAAGACAGCTCTCAGCAAGTCATTCCATAGTGTAGAACTCCACACATCATCCAACACTAGGAGGATTTTTTTGTTCGCAACTACCCGTTGAATCCTGGACACAAGGTTGTGTATATCTTCATATCCATAACTGCCCATGCCATCACCTAAGGACCTGAGAATATTCTTGAGCAGATCGACGTTGTTGAAGCTCTCAGTGACGTTCAGCCATATTGACGCCTCAAAGTGCCATTCACATTGCTTAGAGTCGAATATCTTCTTCGCAAGGGTACTCTTGCCGATCCCGGCGGCCCCAACGATGGCAATGATCTCGATGTTGGTGCTACGGTTCTCAATGTTTCGGAACATGATGTCAAAAAGAATGAACATAGCATGCTCGGCCTGTTCCCCCACAATATCCGACGACTGGACGATGGATGAAGGCTTGGTACGGTTGACATGACGTGCCGCCCTTCGGTTCTCGTACTGGTTGAAGTTGCTGGTAAATCCGAATTGTGCATTCTGCTCAATAATACGCTTGAGTTTTTGACTGAGTAGGAAGATTATGCGGCGGGACCGAATGTTATCCGTGGTTTGCAGAAGTTGAAAAGAGAAAGCATAGCAGCCAGTGCGTCTCTTGTCATACTTTAATTGAAAGATGTTCATGTCAGCGGTGTTGTACAGGATATCCTTGATGTCTCTAATGGACGCCGTGGCAGTGCCATCGGCGCTCCTCCAGTCAATGGTAGCGTTAAAGTTATTGATTTGGAGCAAGGTCCTCTCGAACTCTTCATGCACGGCAACTATGCGGATTGTGGACTCTTCTCTTGCGGCAATCTGAGTGAGTAAGTTGATGAAGTTGGGTATAAAAGTTTCTAGTAACATTGCCATCACTTTTGCCTGCATTAGACATAAATAAGTTTAATCAATATCAACCCTTTCTTTCCCTGCAAAAAAAAATATCAACCCTTTTTCGGTATTAACGAAATTATTGCTCCTAATAAACATGGGTGGAGCTAGCCCAATATTGCATACATCTATATATACAAGCTTACAGCAAGTTATACACGTGTGTATCTATACTAGTACGTTGCTAGCTAGCTGTCTCAGCGCCTGCCTTTCCCCTGAAGAAACAGAACTGTCTCTGTCCTCCCAATCCCATCTATCCCAAATTCAATCCATCTAAGCCCCCGCCCCTTCCCCTACCCCGCCAGATGTGGTGGTTCTCGGGCTTGGTCGAGCCCAGATCTGGATTAGCGAGATTTGTTTTTATTTTATTGTCGATGTCCGTTCTATATATGTAGTTCGATCTACAGAGTATCGCTTATCTGTAGAAGCAATTGAACATGGTATTCGGGAAATCTCAGTTTGTTCTGTTTGGCACCAAATTAATTGGTAATGACCAAGTTCCGACAAAGAAGCAGGGCATTCGAGCAGGGATCTAAAAAACGCTTATCTGTAGATCATGGATATATATGCGGCCTCTCTGCATCAGTTCAAGCTTGTAAAGCATTTAGTTTCGCTCTTCAGAATGAAATTAGACCAGATTTGAACAATGGCGTGCAAGAAAAACATGGATCCATCATATGGGTTTCTTTGCTACCGCCCTTGAAAGTTGGGAATCGTGAAAAAGAAAGGTCAACTCAAATGGTTCATACACGAGATTCCAAAAGAAAAATGCCGAAATTTTTGGTTGATGTGCACAAAAAAAAACCACGAAATCTTGCAGCAGATATCATTTCCAAACTATATATAACCCGGCCAGGAGTTAGAGGTTACCTTGAGCAGTAGGCCGCAGTCGATCTTCCGCGAAGAAAACGAGATGAATCTGTGGTGAGACGACAGATCTAATGTAATGTATGCTGCCTTTAATCAGTCGGTCCAGTGGCACAATCGTAGTTTCTTACTGTTTCAGGGCATAAGTACCCTCACACACCGCTTTTTCTTTTGTCGGCACTTAGCACTTTAGAGCATCCACGGTGTTGCCAAAGCCAAATTTTGTCACCTAGATTTATTTGGCATTAGTACTAAACTTGATATGTTATCTATAATGTGTCAAAGTCAATGTAAAATATCAAATTCTCTTATTGTGTGGTCCACCGGGTATAAAGTAATAATAAAATATTTTGGGCTGCCCACACTCTCTCTAATCCCACCCCTCCATCCTACTATTTTATTCACTTAAAAGAATTTAGCATTGGATCTTTTAATTGCTCCTACGCCAAATTATTTGGCTTTGGCACAAAGATTTGGCACCTCTACAATGTAGCGAACCGATGCCAAAAGCCAAATAGGGTATTTGGCATCCAAATTTGGCACACAACTGTGGTTGTCCTTAGAATTGTGCTTTTAAAAGGTGGGCGCCCCATTCGTCGGCTCCACTGTTCATTTTTCTTTCTATTTCTCATTTCTATGTCATATTTTATTACAAACATAAATTCGTAGATAAATGGGAACACATATAAATACGATAACAATTCAAAAGTTCAAGCTATAGTTTGATTTAGAAAATGGGAACACATATAAATACGATAACAGTTCAAAAGTTCAAGTTATAGTTTGATTTAGAAAATCCTCAAAATGCACGTACATATGACACTGAAATGGAAAATTCCAATTATCAACAAATTTCTCCACAACTCCTATTATCATAGCAACTACCGTCCAACATTGCAATAGTTAAATAGCAATTATTGCCCAATAAAACATGGCTTCTTCAACCTTATATCCTACTTCCGCAACATCCGTTGGGAATGATTAACCGACTTTTGGAAACCTCGTGGCCGACACACTACCTGGCATGCACCCCTTGCTCGACGGAAGCTCCTCGTGGAAGAGGACGGGGAAAACTTCATTGATGACTCCCACCCCGTCCACCTCCATGGAGGAACAAACGCCCGCCAGCGCAACTATGAATTGTCTCGTATCCATCGACCTCGGCCCGAGCTCAAATACCTAGAACTTTGTCGAGACCACTCATTGAGGAGTACTCCCTCCGTTGCATAATATAAGATGATTTAGCTATTTCACAGGTTGTCAAGTGAGTGTACATATACACTAAAATGTGTCTAGATACATGTGTATATATGTGAATGTGGAAAAAGCCTAAAACATCTTATATTGTGGAACGGAGGGAGTACATCTGAGCTCTCAGGACACGACGTTGCTTCCGTCGGTACCGTGTGGATCTGGTTGCGACGTGCCACGGGAGGCAGTTGGGGTGGCAGAGTGTGGATGTTCGCCAAGTGGATGGGCGACGACGACACACAGTGTTGCTCATACGTATAGGAGGAGAAACGAGGGAGATGGGAGAGAATGATAAGAAAGGAAGTTATTTACGGCGTTGTGAAGTTTTTTTTTCTCTTTTTTCGAGAATGCTCGTTGTGAAGTTTTGAGACGGCTGATACATCTCAAACGTATTTATAATTCTTTTAATATTTCATACTTGTTTTATGCTATTGCTATATTTTTTACTATAGTTTCATAATATTTATTGGACTAACCTAATAATCCAATGTCCAATGTAAATTTCTGTTTATTTTGTCTGTGCGCTGAAGAAAATACAAAAAATGAAAGTGTTCGAAAAATTCACAAAAAAATAAAGAAATTCTAATTTATCAAATAACTCATGGAGCCGGAAGAGCAACTCAAGGGGACGCTCACAGATCTACATATAGAAATTTGAGTTATCAAACTTGGTTAATTTTCAATTTTATATGGATTTTACATGTAATGAAATGAATCTGTTTTCAGTTTTGACATTTTTTATTTTAGAAAAACTGCGAAAATATTTTTCACGGACGCATAGCCAGCCACAGAGGTTGACCCGCGGGCCCGTGGCCACGTAGGTGGCCACGCAAGCGTGGAGGCCCACAAGCTGGTTTGACCGCAGAGACTGTTTTTTTGCGCACGACGTCACCGTGACGTCACCCCCCGGCGGGGATCTCTCCGGCGAGGCCCTAGCAGTCGGTTTCGTGCGCACTCGGACACAACACGACGAGGCGGACCTAGTGGAGGCGGTGCCGTCGTCTAATTGTCACCGGAGCAACCCCGGTGTTGATGGCGCATAGCGCCGAGAGGCGGCTACAGTGCGACGTGAACTAGGGAGCGAGGGAAGGGGAAAAGGGACGGGGAGGTGCGACAGATCACCCTCGTCGCGTGAGAACAACCGGTGTGGACGGAGGAGGTCGGAGACGGCGGCGCGAGCTCGTGGGAGCTGCGTGGGGCTCGAAAAAGAAATTGGACGGCGCGGTCGATTCGCGTCGCCCACCTCGACTCCTTGCACGAAGACGTAGAGGGGAACACGGCGGCCCTTTTGCCCCCACTCAGGTTTGTGCGGTGGTGGCTACAACATCGGCGATGTGTGGCTACGGCGAGCTAGGGTTTCGGTCGTGCGGGAAAAAGAAAGAGAGAGGGAGCTGCACGGGGCAGGTGACGAGTGGAGTGGGAGGCAGAGAGGAGGAGTGGCATCCTTATCTCCTCCGTGGCGCGACGTAAGACACAGTAGTGCAGCGCACGGCGGCCACTGACATCATTCCTTCCGCTGTGGGGAGACGACCATTTTCGTAAAACCCCTCGAATATTTTCTAATTACTTCTTTTAATACCATTGAAAAAGCATAATTTAATTGAGGAACTTAACATTATTAAAAAATTATGGAAAAACTTAGTAAATTCCTAATTGGCATGGAGAAGGTCTAGTAAAATTTTGAAGTCATTTTATGAACCTTGGTAAAAAAATGTTGTTTAAATTTGCTTTAAGGCATTTTTGCAATTTTCATAATAATTTAATATGGTAAATTAATTGGCTTTATAAATTTTATATTTTGAACGTGGATCACTTCCTTAACACATTAGTAAGCTCAAATAAATTTTTGGTTCAAAAATTATTCGAACATATAGTTATTTGAGTTATAGCAAATTTGGGCTTTTCCATTTAATAAATTGTAGTAACTATTTTCCTATTCCAAAATTCACCAAAATAAATGTGGAGGCTCCCAACAACATGGAGAAGCAATCCATAACTTATTTCTTGGAATTTTGAAAGATTTTGGAATTCATTTGAAATCGAAAAGAATAGGCCAATTTGAATGGGTTTCCCTTTTAAACCAGAGGACGTTTTTCTGATGTTTCCAAAATTATCAAATCAACTCTTCGAACTCCTTGACAAGTATGGAAGATCAAGAATAGTTTTGTTTTGCCAAAACAACCAGAAGCTTCAAGATTGAATTATTGCCAGGATGGCATTTAAACATGTGTTGAAATTTGAAAATAGTGGTGTTGCCGCCTCTTTAATTTATGTGTTGCCATTTTAGCAATTGCATTGAATTTGCAAATTAGGAGGGGGTGCCCCCCTCTTAATTGATTTTCAACTTTTGCTTTATTTAATTTTAGTAATTTAATATGGGTGCCATGATGCATTATGAAATGCAAAAGTGAAAATTTGGCTCAAATTTTGGTGTTTCAAATTTGGGACACACACATCCAGGCACCCCTTTTATGGGGAGGCTTGCGTGCGAGAGGGGTCGGGAGAGTTTCTCGTGCTCGACACGGGCGTCGAGGGATGACGTCAGGCGTGCACCAGGGACGTTCCCGTTGTCAAGCAGAGAGAGAGGGGCAGTGGGCTGGTGCAGTTGCTCCTGGGTTATCCTGGGCCTGCGGTGGGCTACTCTCTGCAGTTGGGCTTTGCGCGGCAGAGAAAGATGGGCTGGCCGGCTATTTTTTCTGTTTTTCTTAAATAAACCATATCTTTTATTTTATAAATCCAATTGAGCTCAAATTTGTTCCTATGGTTTTGTAAGAATAAAAACTTTCATATGAAAAAAATTGTGTGCTGTTTCAACACCTTTAAAATTTGTATTTAAAAATAAGA
Source organism: Alopecurus myosuroides (assembly GCA_028641055.1). Taxonomy (NCBI): domain Eukaryota; kingdom Viridiplantae; phylum Streptophyta; class Magnoliopsida; order Poales; family Poaceae; genus Alopecurus; species Alopecurus myosuroides. Next base: position 26,068 of record JAPCYS010003915.1, on the reverse strand, counting down.
ATAAAACACTAATAGCAACTTAATGCCATTTCCAAAATTGCAAAAATAATTTAATTGAAAAATATGTCAAATAATATTTAGTGACATAACACATTTGGAAATATTGTTCCTCGTAGTAATTTAACTTATTTTCATAAACAAAATACTTCATGAAAACACTTTATTGGTTGGAACTTGATATAGTAATTGAAAAAAAATGATATAGTGAATTTTGTCTATGAAATTAATTGAAAGATGAATGAAATATTACTGATGGATAAAAGTTGAAAACAACTTTTGAGAAAACATATTGTTAAGGAAAACATTTTATGGAAAGGTCTGTAAAAAGGGGAACAGATACTTTGGATAAATATTTATTTTGGGAGAGATTCAGGGTTGAGTAAACAGAGGAATTTTTGGATTATCACTTCCAAAAACCTTGGAATAACATCTAATATTTCCTTTGTGTTTGAGTTCTATTTGATTTTGGTGGCTTGCATTAGTAGAAAACACAAATTTTAGATTTTTGTGATTTTTTTAATTCTCCAAAAATCGGGGATGTTACAGACTACCACCCTTAGAAGAAATCTCGTCCCGAGATTTGGGAAGGCTAGAAAGAAAGGTAGGTTTGGGTTACTTGGGTTCCATTTCAAATGGGTGGCTACCACCCTTAAAAGAAATATTTGTGGGTATACTAGTCTCATGGCTTGATTGTGTAGCTTGTGTCTAGATGGCTTGAGTAGAAAATTCCTTCGCAGTAGGGCTGTAGACAAACTGGTTCTTGTTGAACTTCATTTGACACTAAGGGGTCACCCTTAACTTGGTCCTTTTACGTCCTTGGCAACCTTCCATCTTGTTGTTGTCTTATCATGGTTGTTGCATTCTAGCTAGGTATCTTGTTGGGTTTAGCATAGATGAGTAGAGATTTAAAAGATCTAAAGAAGTTTTCTACCTCAACACAGCAGATCAAGGAAACTCTTCTTACAAACAACAACTAACAAGCATTTCTTTACACAAAACAACAAGGTTTTAGCAAACAATTAATATTGTCATACCACACTTATTGGTATGATCAATATACTAGCGCGATTACATTGTTCTAGTAAACTTACTAGATTGGTGGTCTCATCTATATCTTCAGGAGTCTCTTCAAGTCATTCTCTACATATTTTGAGGTGTTTTTGATTGTTGTGAAGCCTGGGTATATCTCCATGTTTTCTTCAATTGTCTTGAGTGTAGATCTTCATGTTGAAACCAAAAGGTCATTTGAAAAATATTATTTGTACTTCATCACCAATCATGTCTTGCTGGAAATCAAGAGGTAGGTCATCTATGATAAGGAAAGAAGATTTTTGAAGGAGGAGAATATATGAGAGGATATGAGAAAGGTTAATATGATATGTTTTGTATCCAGAAAGTTTGGACATAGCAAATTTTCAATCCTAGGGTCCTTGAAGTCCATGGAGGTGGCGAAGTTGAAGCTCCATCATCTTTAAGTTTTGAAGGGTAGGAGAAAACGTAGGTAATAAAATCATAAGGTAGAGAGGTACTAGATACAAGGCGAGTAAAACTACTTAGAAAATATTAAGTCTTCTTCTATGGTGATCAACAGATCATCAACAACTTTTTTCTATTTGGATATTCACTATAGTGAGAAATACTGACACCCGCTAGCCAATCAGGAAACCGGTCTCATGTATGTGGACATGTAATCTTGGCCCGGGCCGCTTAATCTCACTATGCCGCTAGGATCCAGAAATACTCAAAGGAGTCAATAACTTGATCAAAAATGTGTTTTCCAAACCTAGGGACTCGAACCTACAGGCAACACAATGCTCTGATACCATTTTGTAGTATTCCCACATTTAAATAATGCAAGAACACATGCGTTAATATGCTAGTCCCTGGATCAATTGCTAGCACCACAATACAAAATATAATATCATGCAAATGCGTCAAATCTATTTCATCACATGATCCAGTCTTTACAAAAATATGATTACAACTTGCATAGTCTCATAATACTAGCAGGAAACATTGGAATTATAGCGGAAAATATAGTACAACATTGAGCCTCATCTTCTTCATGTGCCACATGCAAAACATCTTTGTTGTAGACTCGAGATCCTGAACGAAACCTCACTCGTCATCTGATCCATATGAAATTTGGAATATGCAGCCACAAAGGGTTCAGTACAATTTAACGTATTGGCATGGTGGATATAAAATGGCAAGTCTAAACTACATGCATATTTGGCTTGGTGGAGTTTACGCTTATTTGCAGAAAGCTAGTTTTCTCCTAACACTTGTGATTTTTTTTCCATGATTGGCACCATGGGATAAACCCATGTGCACCACAACTATTGTTTCCTTAGCCAAATTTATATCTTGAAAACGGTGTTGGGATTCTTCTGTCCATCCTTGTGTAGCTTCTCGAAGTTGTGCATTACCGGGGACACAGCTAAGATCTTAGTTTCTAACTCTGCAGAGGTTGTGCACTTTCATCCTTTGTCTTCAATTAGCCCAAACATCCTATACACCCGGAGTGCATCATGGAAAGGAGAGAATTGAGACGAGATCTTTCAGAAGAAGAAGTTCAACCCAAATGGCAAGACCCGTTACACCTATAATTGTGCTACATCTGCTTGTCAAGCCTGGGATGAACTCTCACAACTTAGTTGATCAAGACATAGCCCATATGTCAAAAGCCTGCACGGGAAGCTACTTGATTTACATGGACTTAGGAATCTCTTTGTTCCTGGGTGGTCGTCCTCAAGTATCCTCCTTCGGTGAAAAACACCATTTACATGCCCCTAGGGAGCCACTCAACATAAACCAATCACATCCAATCCACCCATGTGTTTCATTGAAGTTTATACATATAATTTTTTCACACATCAATAAAACAACTTTGTAGCAAGGCTAAGCATCTACTAAGTACTAAAGCTTCAAAATAAAGAGGTAAAAGTGATGGCTACACACTACTAGGATTTAGCATATCATAATACTTAGAAAATATCCTATCATGCATACTAATCAAAACCTCTAGTGATGCATAGGAAAATATGGGTGATTTGATGGTGTGTTACTTGCCTCTTGAATTTGGTGAAGAACAATCACTCTCTGTTCAAAAAAGAAGGTTTCTCTCCGTACAATCTAAACATTGAAAACACAACAACAAAGTAAACAAGCATGCTAACAAACATATAGACAAAGAAGAAAACATACAAAGCAACAAACAAAGCAAAAAAGAAAACATGTGATAACAATTTATTTCAATGCGCAAAAAGAAACTAAGTGATTGTAGTTAGACTTTTCCATTTGTGACTAAGTGTTGGTCTTTGATCAAAAGGTCACACAAAGGTCTTGGTCTAATCTATCTCTGTCTTGAGTTTCTTCAAGTCTTCTTTTGCTTCCATGAGGTTCTTTTAATGGAAACTCTTTAATGCATGTCCTTAAATGACCTTGCTTGTAGTCCTCCTCATTGAGTCTAGGACTTATAGACTTAGTATTATAGAATAAAAGAAATAGATGAGAATGCTGGAGTTCCTTCAAAAAAGGACTTGTAAATTCTTCCTCTTCTTCTTCAACATCTTCTGGGAGAGTATTCTTATTGAGTTGACTTCTTGTTGAAGTGTTGGTCAAAAACTATCATCTCACTTGAAAAACTAATTCTAAATCTTGGACAAAACAAACTCGACACTAATCATATGGAAAACAAATTCTAAGCTCCAAGTCTTCAGATGGTTGGTCTTCTTAAGGATAATCTTGGGGATCCTTTGTAGCTTCCTCCTTGGTATAGTGACTTCATTGAGTTCTCCAACATTTGATGGTTTAGGTACAAACTAAGGTTGGTCTTGGTCTTACTTAGCCATCACAAAGTCTAAGGGAAAAGAAAAGAAAAGAAAAGGGAGAAAGACTTAGAAAAAAAGGGGGTTGGTCTTCTTGAAGTTCCTCTTGATTCTATTCTAAGTGCTTCTACTTCTTGGAGATGATTTTGAAGTTGATTTTCTTGGCTAAGTCCTTCATTGGTCTTCTAGTGTCATGTTTTCTCCAAGGATAACAAAGGGGACATATTTCTTGCACTTCATTGTTTTCACAATTCCAGACTTAATGGTTTTCGACTACGAGGGCCAACTAGCACAAAATTACATGGACAAGGTTTCAAGGCATCCAAAGTCTTAGGTTTTGGTCTCTCTGGTCAAAGGTTGGTACTTAGAAAAAAATTGCTAAAGAAAACGTATTGAAAATATTTACAGAATTTAAACTAAGTCAGAAACTCTCAAAAAGGCCAATCAAATCTAAATTCAAAATTAATAGGTTCCAAGAATTATTTTGGGACAGATAATACGAAAGTAAACATCCTAAGGTTTCCAAGGATATTTTATTTGCAATTTTTATATTTGTAGAATTTGAACTATGACAAAAATCATCAAACAAGTATATTTTAATTTGAACCAATTTAAGTTTGTCGAATGTAAATTTGGACAGTGCTAAAAGATTCTACATGTTTGGTTATTTTCAAATGGTCAAAGTTTGCTTAATTTGGATCTATGGATCCAAAGTTATGATAGATCTAGTTTCTAGGGGTTTTCTGCAAAACAACCAAAATGGATCTACCATGAGAAAATTAAAACAAAAGGCTAGCCATGTGGCCTCTACTGATTGGCTCGGGTGGCTGACTGGGCAGTGACGGGGCAATCTGACATGGATAAGTGAGACGGTCTGGATAATTGGATCTAGATCCAAAGAGTGGGGGTGTACCGGTTCAAGATCTAATCATGGTCGGGTGTTCAGATTGGATGGACGACCATGAAAGATAGATGGGAGCTTCATATGTCTCCGATGTATCTATAATTTCTGATGTTCCATGTTGTTACTATGCCAATCGCAACATGTTTTCTATACACTCTATATCATTTTATGCATTTCCTGGGACTAACCTATTCGACGAGATGTCGTAGTGCCAGTTCATGTTTTCTGCAGTTTTAGGTTTCAGAAAAGTTGTTCTGAAAATATTCTCGGAATTGGACGAAACAAAAACCCAGCGTCCTATTTTTCTGTCACGTACATGGAGTCCGGAGGAGACACGGAGGGGGGTAGGGAAGCAGCCACACCATATGGCGGTGCCCCCCTTGGCTGCGCGACCACGTGGTGTGGGCCCCCTGGCCACGCACCGACATCGCCTTTTAGCCTATATAAAGTCTTCCTAGGGAAAACCCTAAACACCCAAGCCTCCATCCATGAAAAGTTATGTACCCGTCGTCATCGTCAGCCCTAGTTTGGGAGGGTTCTGAAGGTCTCCCTGGCACCCTGGCGGGAGGGGAAATCATCACTGGAGGGCCCTACATCACCATGCCCGCCTCCGGAGTGATGCGTGAGTAGTTCATCCTTGGACTACGGTCCATAGCAGTAGCTAGATGGTTGTCTTCTCCTCCTTTTGTGCCATCATATTTACATCTAACGAGCTGCCTAACATGATCAAGATCATCTTATTGTAATTCTACATGTTATGTTTGGTGGGATCCGATGAATATTGAATGCTATGTCAAGTTGATTATAGATCTATCATATATGTTATTTCTGATCTTGCATGCTCTCCGTTGCTAGTAGATGCTCTAGCTAAGTTGATGCTTGTAAATCTAAGAGGGGGTGTTTATGCTTGATAGTGGGTTCATGCCTCCAGTAATCTGGGAGAGTGACAATAACTTCTAAGATTGTGGATGTGCTTTTGCCACTAGGGATAAAACAACAATGCTTTGTCTAAGGATAATTATATTTTTTACATTACGCACTTTACTTAATGCAATAATCTGTTGCTTGCAACTTAATACCCAAAGTTTTCTCGGATGACGTCGTGAGGGTGGATTATTAGTCATAGATGCAGTTGGATTACGGTCTATGTATCATGTTGTAATGCCCAAATGAATCTCATAGTAATGATCATGTCATGTATATGCATTATGGTGCAGCCTCTATTTTGTCAATTGCCTAGCTGTAATTTGACCCAGCATGTTATTTATGTTTTATGGAGAGACACCACTAGTGAACTGTGGACCCCGGTCCATTCTTTTACACTGATAATACAACCTACTGCAAACACTGTTCTTTTTCACTTCAAATATTATTCTCATTTCATTCACTGCAAACAAACATTATTTTCACACTGTACGTCTAATCCTTTGTTTTCAGCAAGACCGGTGAGATTGACAACCTCACTATTTCGTTGGGGCAAAGTATCTTGGTTGTGTTGTGTGCAGATTCCACGTTGCTTCTGATCCTAGTAGTGCACCCTGCCAATATCAGTTGTCAACAACCTTCAGAAGTGATTTCTTTCTCCTACTGGTCCGATTAAACCTTGGTTTCTTTCGGAGGGGAAATCTTGCTGCTGTACTCATCATACCTTCCTCTTGGGGTCTCCCAATGAGCGTATGTCCACACGCCATCTAGCTCTTTTTTGGCGCCATTGCCGACAAGGAAGAGGATTTATGCAAGGGGAGTCTCTCGCCTCCAATCTTTTTTACTTTGTTATTGTTTTGCTTACTTTATTTTATTTTTTCTTGTTTGCTTCTTTATATAAAAAACACACAAAAAATTAGTCTCTATTTCTAGTTTTTATTTTGGTTACCCTGCTTTTAGTTTATTGTTCATCATGTTACTCCCTAAGTACACCTTGAAAGACTTATCAATAGGTAGTGGTTCTATAATTGGAAAGGATAACATTAAAGAATTGTTTAATCATTTTAGTAAGCATAAGGATTTTGAGGATAGATCCATAGTAGAACTTGCTCCGAATTATGAAACTGGTGTAGCTTCTTTAGTTCACATGATAGAGGCTAGGTTTGTTAACCTTAACAACATAATGCAGCAAATGTTTCTTAACCTAAATGATGTTGAGGATATTGAAAAGAGAGATTTTTTTCTGGAAACTTTGCTTAAAGAATTTGGTGATGTTGCTGTAGAGGCTAGGAAAGTCTTTGATCATTTTAAGATTCTAGTATCATGTGTAGATGTTATTGGTGCTCTTGAAAAATTGGAAAAAACTAAGCCTAAAAATGGGGAAGCAATCAAAATACCAATACCTTTTTAATTTGTAGGAATGCATGAAGCTTTGGAAAAGAATTTTGATTGGATTGTTCCTGAAACCCCATTTGATGAAAGTAGTAAACCCAAGAGTGTTGAGAGAGAGACATCTGAAACTCATATAGATAAAATACAGTGCATTGTTGAGAAGGTTTCTGGTATTGATTTGGATGCTTATTCACTTGCAAATACTTGATTACTGCTTTATGTTCCTAGTTGAAGTTTCCACCTATAAGAGGCAGTTGCACAGCCAGGAGGCAGGAGTGGTTCTTTTCTTCCCAACTTCCTCTCCTCTCTGGCCCTAGCCACCAAAAATCGCCCCAAGTCTCCCCTTTCCTAGGAAGGGATTTTTATCCTCTCCTTGTCAAGGAATCTCCCCATGGAAGGTATTTTGGATTGGCCTCTCTCTATTTTGTTTTTGTTGAATGGATTTCTATCTAGGTGCAATATTGACCTAGGGTTCATCTAGATTTTGAGTTCTATTCAACTTGTTCACCTAGGCTAATCTATCTACCGGTTGACTCCATGTTTCTAGAGATCTAGCCTTTCCACTTACCATCTTAGGCCTAGATCTATTTTCTCCTTGTTAAAATCCATGGTTTTAGTCTCCATCCATCACCACTTAGGATCTATCCCTCGTATTCTCTAAGTTTGGTGAAGTTTTAGAGACAAGTAGTCAAGGTTTTTTGGCAGTTTAGATTCATATCAAAGTTTTTGGAATCATTTCAGAAATCTTGGAACATTCCAGGCAGCCAGAATAATCCGACATTCCGGAATAAATTTAGAAATTTTGGATTGAATCCTACTGGTCCCAGAAATCCCGAAAACTTGCACTTCATCCAACTTAGGGCATTTGTTTTCTCCGTTTGGCATATGCACATACCCCATGCTACCTATCTATGTCATCTATTCATAGATGGAGGCTCTCGTGGGGGTACCGTTCGCAAGAGGAAGTCCACTATCACTCGTAGAGACTACACTGGGGGTTCTCGTCCTCAGCAGGGTCACGGTCCAGGTGGTCGCCCTACCGCTGGTCATGATGATGGTATGGTTGAGTATCTGCCTGAGGGAGATATGAAGAAGTACTCTCGGGTTATTCTATTCCACTTCTAGATAGAGAAAATGAGTCAATGGAAGCACGTCAAGAAGAAGAATCCTTACCGCTTTCATGAGTCCACTTGTGAGGATCCCTGTTTCTGTACCAACCTTCAGCTCAAGGCGTGGGAGGATTTCTATTACACTCACACTCCTCCTATTTATGAGCAGTCTCTAGATGCACCTCTATAATCATCACAAGACTAGAGAACTTCATCACTTTCATGAGTGTTTGGTCAAGATGGCTGTTGCACCTCTTCTGGAGATCGAGCATGAGTACTGTCTTGATCTTGATGCCCAGTACTACTGCACGGTGCACTGCAAGGGTGATGCGGTGCGCTCCATGACTATGACTGGTGATCAGAAGATAAGCAGTGATCTGTCTGAGTTTTCTACCGCTCTGGGTTATTCGTGGAAGGCCACTTGGGGAGGTCATGGCTACCGTGTTCATGATGCTTCTGAGTATGATAACTCCATATTGGATTTTTGCTATCCTCCTGAGCTCCCAGACAAGAACATGCCCTTCAACTCTCTCATTTATACTTACTATAATCTGTTGTCCAAGATCTTCCGCTCCACTCTCATGGTGAAAGCTAGAGATTATTCAGCTATTAGGGCTGTCATGGTCAACCTCATGGTCATCACCAAGCCCAAGAACCAATGGAAGATTGATGTGATGGAGTTTCTCTACCATAAATTTGCTTGGGAATTATAGAAAAGAGGAAGCTGGCTTATGCTCCTTATATTATTAGGTTCATCAACTCAAAGGTTGGTGAAGAAATCATGGAGCATTACCCGGTTGTTAAACCAAAGAAGTTCACTCCCTCCCTTATCCGTCCGGAGATTCCCGAGTTTGCAAAAGTCAAGGCCAATATATCTTATACTCCATCTAGTTCCTCTAGTGGTGGTTCTCAGCGCCAGTCTTCCACCGGTAGAAAATAGGCCTTTAGTCCCGGTACGCAAAGGCCATTAATCTCGGCCGTGCAACCGGGACTAAATATGCGCGACTAAAGGCCCCCCCTTTAGTCGCGCCTCATACGAATCGCAACTAAAGGCCCGTCACGTGGGCAACTGGCGTGCGCCGGAGGCGGGAGGACCTTTAGTCCCGGTTTTTGACACGAACCGGGACTACAGACTATTTCATTATTTCTTTAATTCATTTGGGTTTTTCTAATTATTTTTCACTCCCTTTTTTTCACTCCCTTTTTTCACTCCAACTTTTCACTCCCTTTTTTCAGAATTTTTATTATTTGCTTAGTGTCTAACTACAACATCTCTAGTCAAATTACTTACTCGTGGTCAAACTTCCCGCTCGGTCACCCATCCTCCCACTAATCTAGCACTAGCATGCTTAACTTCCGAGTTCCATCCCGTCCCGCATACAACTGTTTCGCACGCATGTATGTGATACTAGTATCATATCAATCCTATTAACATGTTGGTCGATGCCACATTTCTTTATTGTATGAATTTCAAATAAATCTTTTAATAAACAAAAGTAATGATGTAATTAATAATTTTGAATAAATAAATAAACATTAACTTTTTAATTTGTATTATTTCTAAAAAATATTCAGAAAAATAAAACTAATTCATTTTAAAATCTTAAAAATACAAATAATATATCAAAATATTTAGAAAAATAAAACTAATTCATTTTAAAATCTTAAAAATACAAATAATATATCAAAATATTCAGAAAAATAAAACTAATTCATTTGAAAATCTTAAAAATACAAATAATATATCAAAAAATTCAGAAAAATAAAACTAATTCATTTTCCCCTTTCCTAAATGCAAAATAAAATCTGATAAAATTCATGAACCAAACCATATGAAATCTAAACCATATAAAATTTGCAGATCCAAGTTTGGACTATTATTTTGGACACAAGAACTGTTTTGGCAATGACTATCTGTGAGAATAATTTGAACCTAACTTTTAAAATACATAACCAAAATGGACAAACTGAATTGTTCTGGATAGATATTGAAAAGATCTATCCATAGCACTTAGCCTCACATCAAGGTCAGCAACCAAATGAAAATACCATCCTTTTTAATAAAAGACCAGTAGGCTCTTCTATGATTTTTAGAATGAGTTCAAAAATGAATTTTGAAGTAAATCCAACTGGATGAGTTTGGTATTGACTATATCTCCTGGCTTAGATTAATTTTTGGAGCTCTAGATTTATTTTTGGTGAACAGATGTAGAAACAGTAGTTTTTCTGTTTTGCTTTCTTGATGTGTTTTTGTTTGTTTTGAAATGTGTGTTTGATCTTATCTTGTTTCCTAGCTTGTATAGAGTGTTAGGACTTGATATTAGGTTGTTTGCTTGCAGAACATCTACCTTAGAAAGTGTGTGCATGATTGGAAACCCAAATAAAAATGGAACTAGCATTTGTTACTTTCTAGTTTTATTATTTTGGAATTGTGTGTGAGCTAGATCTTTGTGTGATTGCTTTAGTAAATTTTGTGCTATGTTTAACCCGTGATTTTATTTGAGCCATTACATAACATAGCGGTACATATATCCATTACATAATATAGAAATAATATAGGAATTAATATAGAAATAATATAGGAATTAATAGAAAGACATATATCCATTACATATATCGAACGCAACATAGCGGTACATAGATGTGGTACACAAACAACATCTACTCGAGCTCCAAAGAGTAGATGCGGAATAACGCGAAGGCAACGTATGCATCTATTGCTGCATACTCGAGATTGATCCGGTCAAGTGGGTTCTTCCCCCAATACATGTGATTCCTCGAGGGGAAACACGTCTTCATGGTTCTGTAGTCGTGGTGGATGAAGGCAGTTGCCATCTGAGCCATCCCGGCCTTGTGCCCGTACAGCTCATCAAAATGGATCAAGTCCTGAAGATTAATGTAGTGATCTTCAGGTATCTCAATACCCAACGTGCGCATCAACTTCTGCCGGTCATTTGTGATGTCGACGCTACAGAAGTCGTAACCTTTGTTGACAAGAAAATCAACAAGTTCTGGAGATTGCTTTGAACTACTGCAACAACAAAAATGGAACACGTGTTAGATATTGTTGCAACACGTGTATTCTTCCAATGCAACAACAAATCGAAAATGCAACAACTATCCTACAAGAGATTGTACGTGTGCGTACCTTGCCGATTGGAAGACCAAAACGGTTTCCTTGTAGGCAATCTGGATGACGGCCACATCCTTTTGATTGGCCGTATACTCTAGATCAAGCCCAAAGAACTTGTGGTGTTCATCGGCTTCATAGAGATTGCTCAAACGGTTAAGAGCTTCGGGGAGCCTCTCGCATCTATTGGTATAGGCGACGTGGAGATTCTTCCCGCATGGTGTGGGCACACGGAGAAGGTTCCAAACGGGAGAATCCATGGGTGGTGGGTGGAGGAAGAAGAGAGGAAGAAGAGAAGAGAGGAAGAAGAATAGAGAGCCCGCGCGCGCACTGTAGCAATGGCCTTCTGCCTCTCGCTCGCGAAATAAAACCGCGCGGGAGGCGAGCAGTTTGGAACTTTAGTCGCGGGTGGCCAGGCCAACCGGGACTAAAGACAGGGAGGCGAGCAGTTCCGACCTTTAGTCGCGGGTGGCCAGGCCAACCGGGACTAAATCCCTCAGCGCGCTACCCCAACCACCACTCAAGACCTTCAGTCGCGGGTCGCCTCCCGAACCGCGACTAAAGACCCCTTTAGTCACGGTTCGGACATTTTGGGGACTGAAGGGGGCGTATGGAAGGCCTTTTTTCTACCAGTGTTCTAGTGGAATTGCAAAGTTCTTCAAGTCTATGTTCATCATGTGTAGTGATACTAGAGCTATTGCTCATGAGGATAGGGAGCTAGCTAAGGAGACTAGGCGTATTCCGAACACTGACAGGAGGAATGCTGGGATTGATGTGCCTGCTGATCCTCCTTCTCTTGCTACTGCTGATCTTGTTCCCATTGAGATGATTGAGATCTATGATGACGACTTCTACTATGGGTGCCTCCGGATGATGGGGATAATGATGAAGAGTCTGATGATGAGGATGACTCTTATGCTGCTGGCGACTGAGGTGGAAATGAGCAGGATAAAGAACTTTATGATGAGGAGCAAGGCGATGATGAATAGGACCTCGAGTGATCTCTTGGGACACTAATTGAACTATTTCCCCCTTTTTGGCGTCTTGGTGCCAAAGGGAGAGAAGGAGTTCCCCTTTTAGGTTTTCACGGGATTTGCAAGGGTGGGGGGCACAAGTTTCTCGCCTTCTTTATTTGATCTTATAGGCTTGTGCTCCAGTTTACTTTCTTCATTGAAAACATTTGCTTTATGTTGTGTGTGGAACCTTGGTGATTCGTGTGTGTCACCCTTGCCCGTGTTAAGTTATTATCTTTAGAACTATAATATGCTTGCTTATTATTGCTTATCCTCTATGCATGTGTTTATACTCTTGGTTTAAATTGCTTGGTTTCTAAAACATAGGGGGAGCAAAGCCTAGTGTTGAGCCCATCTATTTTTTGGAAATCATTTGTATCATTATCTACATGAAAATCCCTGTATATCCTTATGTTGTCATCAAACACCAAAAAGGGGGGGATTGAAAGAACATTTTTTAATCCCTTTGGTTTTGTGTGTTTCTTAACAACATAAGTGAAAAATTACCGTGTGCTGCTTGTATTAAGGTATACCGTGTCGATTAGAACAAGTCCCTCGGATGATCCGGTAGGGTTTCGATTAAGAGAACGTAAAGGCGCTGGTGACAATCGTCGGTTAACAGGGGGAACGATTTACCCAGGTTCGGGGCCCTCGTAGAGGTAAAAACCCTTACTCCTGCTCTTGCGGTCTGTATTATCAGTAGATCGGTTACAATGGGGGGTGATCAAGTCGAGAGTATGATCTCGAGCTCAAGGTTGTGGTCGTGAAAAGTAGATTGGATCCCCCCTTGGTGGTTCTCCTAGCCTTTTATAGGTGGCTAGGTTTCAAACCGTGTCCGGGGGTTACATACCCTAGTTCTAGGTCGGTAGGAGTTTCCTTCTTAACCCGCAAGTCTTGCGGGTGGGCTTCTGTTGGGCCTTCTAGAACCGCGGGATAGCTCCTCGCTTTGGGCCTAGGTTGTGGGCCTTGGACCGGGTAGACTCACCTGATAGGTCCAGGAATCATCCCCACGTCAGTAGCCCCGGAGTGTTTATTCTACTGAGAACAGTCGGGTAAGCACTCAAAGTTCGTTCTTGGATTCTTCGACTGGTCATTCAATCGCCTGGTTTTGAGGGCGTATACCCTGTGCGCGACGCGCTCACGTACTCAAGTATCGAGTGGTAAATGTGCCTTTTGTTTTCTGTTTTTCGCAGAAAGATGTGGCTCATTCGCTTGGCTCTCCCGAAAGATTAGGGCCAATTAATTGCATCTAGGGAAAAGACAGTTTTGGCCTACACGAATTCGAGACCTCCGACTTGAATCCGGCGAGGTGATTGTTGCGACTGAGCCATGGAGGTCTTACCGAGTCAAACTTAACCTAAAGGGTTACCCGGCGCGTCCGCTAGGATTTTTCATCGTGTTGTTGACACGGAAAGTTTACTGGAGGATGTAGCTTGAGTGTGATTCCATGCCCACAAGAGAGATCATTGGGTCTTACCTTCGTACTCGAAAGAATACGGCATCCATATGTGCCTAGTAGGCTGAACGATCTAGGATAAAAAAAGATGTGTAAGTACATCGTGAGGTAGAGTTGCGGGAGCCGCATACTCGCGATTTTACTTTGGTCGCACTATAAGTGTTGTCTTCTGCATTTCTTCGAGTCAGTTCATACCTCTTTTCCTTGGTCATGTGCGAAAGAGATTTCGCGTTATGAAGCCTTACACAAAAAGCTTTTTTGCATCAATGTCTTTATACGAAAGAGATTTCGTGTTAGAATGTCCATACAAATATAAATTCGTGTTAGGGTGTTCATGCGAAAGAAATTTCGCGTCTTGATGTTCACACGAAAGAGTTTTCGTGTCGTGAGGTATTCAATGACGTCACCGTGCACTGTTCTTCACTCGCCTGCTCCCGATGGGGCGTGGAGAAGTGCGGCAGAGCGTGCAGGGCCCACTTTGGCAGCCTTTTGACTGGAAACGAGCGGTCGTGCTCCGGTTAATCCGTTGGCCGCGCTGTAAATACGCACGATCTTTTCGTCAAAGATCGTGCAGGGGTAAGTGCCCACGTCTCTTCGTTTCCACTTTGCACGTGGAGGCTGCGATGAATGCCACGTTTGCAGATCTACGGCTCAGATTGGCCTGGCTCAGGTATAAGTATTGTGCCTTAGGGAAACGGTAAATTTCCCGGCTCTTATTCATCTTCCTCCTCCCTCGCGCACACCTTCTTCTCCTGTGAGCACTGAAGCACTCTCCAATGGCGGGAGCAAAGAAACGCGGCACCGTCGCGGCGTCCTCCAAGAACGTGGCGAGCGCTTCCATGGCGGCCCCGCGAAGAAGACTGGCGACTGGCGCGCGGCGAACACTACGAGGAAAAGCATCGTCGAGATGCAGGGGAGGGGTTGCTTCCTCCGGAAACCTCCAGGCGCGTGCGCATGTCTGGGAAGAAGGAGGAGACGCCCAACCCCCTCACCCCTGAGCGGGTCGTCTTCTCGGAGCATGTCTCTCGAGGTTTGTCTTTTCACCTCCACCCATTTCTTGTCGGGCTGCTGTATGTCTATGGCATACAGCTGCACGACCTTCCTCCGAACGCGATTCAACACATTTCGTGCTTTATCGTTCTTTGCGAGTGCTTCCTAGGGATCTGTCCGCACTGGGGGCTTTTGAAAGCCATCTTCAAGGTGCAGATCTTTTGGGAGAAGGCGCAGCCAGGCGAGAGAACTGGCGAGCCACTAAGGATCGGCGGCTTCGAGATTCAGGCGAACAAGGACATCCCCTACTTGGAGATGCACTTCGTCATCTCGGCCCAGGGGTGGCGCCGAAAGTGGTTCTACGTCGTGGATAACAGCGCGGGTGGCGTCCCCGAGTTCCAGCCATTCTCCGTTCTGAAGCGACGGAAGTCTTGGCTGCATTCCCTCTCAGCCGAAGAAGGCAAGGTCATCGCCCCTCTACTCGCAAAGGTGGCGCCTCCGCGAGAAGGAGCAAGGGACTCCGCTGAACGGAATACACCTGGCGGGTGTGTTTCTGCGCTGGAGGATCTAGCCCCTCCAGGCGAGGCCTACTCCCATGTGGGAATACACGGGCGTCGATGACCCAAGCCATGTATGTGACGATATTCTCTCGAATGCCGAATTCGACAAGAAGATCGCGGCCATCACCAGTTTGAAAAAGGGAGAGGGCTACTCGGCGTGCCCTCTCAACCCATTCAAAGCAGGGAATCCTCCTCCAGACGAGGTGAGTTCTTTATTCTTCTCTTTAGCCTCTTGTTTCTTCTAGTTTGGGTTTTCGATGATTGAAAACTCTTCTTCTTTTTCTCTTCGCTCTTGTAGAGCCAGAGCGTGGCAACATGTTACCGCCAGTTTCTGTAGACGATGTCTCAGATCTTTTGGCGAGTAACGTTGAAGCCCCTCCTGAGACCAGCGTCAAGGATGCTGATTCAAGCTCCACACGGGACTATATGGAGGAGGAGGAAGAGTCGGATGGCGATCAGCTTCGTCACCGCAAGCGCCGCAAGAAGGAGGAGGAGGAAGTCGCCTCTAAGGACAACTCCTTGGGTGATGCTCCCGTCGAGGTACCTGAGCCTCTTCAGGTGACTCCTCTTAACGTTCGTCCTGTCGTGATTCGCCAATCGAAGATCTTCACCACCTGGAATCCCGATAACCTCGACGACGATGATGAGGATGAGTGAGTGTTGCCGATTCTATCCTTTGTCGTGGATTTTCTTCCGTATTTTCTTGTCTGATTTTATCTTCTGCAACAGTCTTGCGACCATCAGCGCGAGCCAGTTCACTTCCTCGATTCAATCCGTGAAGAGGAAGGAGGCCGCCATGGACCCTACTCCAGCTGCGGATATCACTCGAAGATCTCCAAGCCCAAAAAAGGCGACCAAAGCTCCGAAGTACGGGATGCCCCTCTTTGTGGGTGGGCGGCCTGCAGATGCTGGAGTGTCCGCGAGCCGTGAGGTCTCGGGTAGCTCGACGGATCCCTTGTCCACCTCTCAGGGTAAGGTAAAGCTTCTTTTCCTTTTTGGCGACCTTCCTTGCTCGTTTTTCTTTATCGGGTGCACGACAGTGCTCCCGATGGGAGTATCCCCCGAGTCTTTGGTCAATTGCTCGCAGTTGGCCATGGACTCAAGTCGATGTTTTTTTTCCGGTTTGTTTCCTGATTTTGTTTTTCATCGGGTGCACGGCAGTGCTCCCGATGGGAGTATCCCCGAGGCTATACTTGACTGTGTACAGTCGTGTATAGGCTCAAGTGATATCTCTCTAATTTTGACTCGGAGTTTTTGCAGGCCCTTCTTGACTCCCCGCTGCATTCGGGCATCGAGTTCTTTCGGCCAAGGCGGATTGCACTTCTCTTCAGGCGGAGCGCGACCAACTTGTCCAGGACAGCCTCTCCATTCAACGTAAGCTGGCATGCACCTTTGCCTTCACCGTTTCTTCCTGGTTGCGATTGTTGTTTTGATCGCGTCTTTTGTATTGCAGATAAGGTTAACAGCTTGAAAGATGAGAAGGCCGAGGTTTCCTCTCGGGTGAAAACCCTTGAGACCGAGCTGGAGTCCACCCGAAAGGAATTTGAGTCCACGCGCAAGCGCTCGGCAGACAATCTCGTGGAAGCCCAGGGAGCTCTGAAGCAGCCGGAGTAGGCGAGCGTGAAGCACGACAATGATCTTGTCGGCGTCCTCCGTCCTTTGGCTCAGAAACTTGCTGGTGACTTGCGTTTTTATCTTCCTTAGACTATGGCCTGTCTTTTTCTTTTTCTGATATTTCTTCTGTCTTTGTCTTAGACACGATTGGAGTTGGGTTGGAGTTGCCCGGAGAAATGCGACGCGATGCCCTTTTTTTACTCGTGTGCCCAACTGCAGGAGAATGCGAACAAGGTCTGTTCCCTCGTCCACGACGCTATCCGAGTGCTGACGCAGTTGCACGAACGCCTGCTCGGGGATGCGCCGGTTCCGCCTACTCTGAGTGGTCTCCTGCAAGTTTTCCTAGGCGACGAAGATCTCCTCCAGGAGTACTCGCTTGCGCAGACCGAGTGTGGGGCCAAGACAGTTATCCAGTTTGCCCTAGTGCATGGTGTCTCGGATGACCCGGAGAAGGTGTACTCGGAGCTTCCACGAGACTCGCTGGGAAAAAAGGTAGCGCTCCGTCCTTTTGGCGATCGTGCAGAGGAGCTTGCGAAGATGCTCTCCGGGGTAGTCTCCCGCGCTGGGCGTAAAGGACAACCTGCTGCGAGTGGAGCTACCTCTGTAGTTCCTTAGAATAAATCGTGTTTCTATGTGCTTTCATATGTAATGAACCTTGGGATGTATTCCCATACTATGTTTTGTCCAATCGAGATGTTTTTTGAAGTGTCAGCATTTTATTATTACGCTTTACTTTGTATTCTCCCGATGGGAGTAGCCCCCGAGCACTCGAAGATATTGGGTGGCACATCGTCGAGCGGGGTATGATCATGTCTTCTAAACTTCGCTGCTTTTTCCAGGTGGTGGATTCCAGTGGAGGTTCGTCGAGTGGAGTTGCTCCTTCGTCGGAGTCGTTGGTTGCGGCTGCTGGTATGCTGGCTTCACTTCGTGACCATGTTATGGATGGCGAGCGTAAGCTCAAGGCTCTGCGAGGCGTGGCGGATGTTGCCAAGTCAAAGCATAAACTTGATGTAGAGCGCGAACAATTTGTAATGGAGGAGCTGGCGAGCGTTGCGAAGGGAATGCTCTGTAAGTTTCATGAGCCCCCGAGTACTTTTTGTTGATTCCTGCTTTTGTCTTGACGCGCTTGCTATCCTTGCAGTCGTTGAGCATGATGGGGTCTGCGAGGGACACTGGGTGGACAATCACATTGTTCATGAGTCGGGCAGCTCCAAGCCTCACGCGAGTGATGTCTGGCCTGACCGCATGCGAGGTTTTATCTTGGCTACCCTGAAGTATCGGGCTAGTCAGGCGGAACTTTTTGTTGAATCTTGTCGGGCGGCACTCTCTTCCGTCCATCGGGCGTTTTATCCCTTCGGCGTTCTTCCGGATGGCTTACTGATGATGTTTCGTCGAGTGGGTGACGTTCAGGAGTGTGTGCATCAACAACTTATTTGCAGTGCTCAGGTGGCGCTTGCTTTTATTTGTTTGTGGCATCCTGGAGTCAACTTCAATTCTGTGGCGCAACTCCCTCACGTCCAAGGGCCACCGATAGAATTTGTCCCTCATTATGAGGTTGTGCGACTTGCCGCGGAGCGAATTATTCGACTGACTGCTGTGGAGACTGAGTGACTACTTCAAGAGGCGGCTGCTCGTCAATAGCTGTAGTTTGTAAGGTGTAAATATCTTGTATGTTTTGTTGTAAGGTGTTTGAAGGTGTATACCTTGTGACCTTGTGTGTTTATTTCGATCAGTTTAAGGTGTTTATAAGGTATGTACCTTGTTTTACCTTGTATAATTTTTATCAAGTGTAAGTGCTCGAAGAATTTGATGATGCTAGTTAGGCGTTGTAACACCTGGGGTGTTACCCTAATAGAAAGTTGTTTGTTTTCTTTTGCTTGCATCACATGCATCACATGAGCATTGCATTCTGTTTTCAAAACAAACCAAAATTCAAAACAATTTAAACTTTCACACCTTGCTCAAAATTTCCAATTTCAAAATTGCAAACTAAACCACTCATTTGTTTTCCAATAGTTTGAAGTTGTTTTAATCAAATTGCTTGTTAATAAAATTTTCCCTGTTATTAAAACCCTAATGGCAAATTCAAAAAGTTCAAAGCAAATCAATCCTACTTATCATATTTCAATACGGGTTTAAAAATTAAAATTTTGCAAACAAATTAAATTAAATAATGCTTGCAAAATTGCTTGGGCTTATTAAGTAGAGTTTGTTTATTTCCAAAATTCCCAAATCAAACATTATTGGAAATTCAAATAACCACTTAAAAACTCAACTGAATCTTTCAAACTCTTGGACCTAATATTCACAATTACTTTAATTATTGTTTTGCAAATTAATAAAATTTAATTATCAAATAAACACCCCAAACTCTATTTGGAAAATTCAACTAAAAACTGTTAATCAAATTAAAATTTCCAACTTGTGAAATAATGTAAACATTTGCTTAAATTTCTATTTTGAACATTAACACAAATAATTCATAAAAGAAAACCCTACACCCCCCCAAATCCTTATTCCTTTTTCTCTCTCTCTTCCTTTCATCATTTACAAAAAAATTGGAAAAAAAAAAATCAAAGGCAAAAAAAATGGAGAGGGAGGCAGCCCACCCCATCCTCTTTTCCCCCAAGCCCATTTTTCTTCTTCTGGCCCGCTACCCCTTCCTGCTTGTCGTCTTCTTCCTTCAGTACGATCACAGTCACCACCGCAGGATCTCACCTCCCCCTCCTCGATGTGATGCCGTACCTATCTCCTCTCCCCATAAAGCTGGCCTTCTCCCCTCTGCCTACCCTAGCCACCCTAGTCCCATCCTTCCGCGCCGCCAACCCTCTCCCCCCCTTCGTCTAGCTGCCCGAGCTCCCTCTGTCTCTAAATCCCAGCACCACACCGAGAGAAGCAGCGCCACCCTTCCCTCACCGCCGTCCGCCGTGGAAGCGGGAGCCCCACCCGAGGGCGGGAATGAAACCGTGGATGTCCCCTCCACCACCTCGTCTCATCGCCGCTTGCTGGGAGCGGCCGCGGAGCCCGCGCCGTCGCCGGAGAGGAACGTCCCTCGCCCTCTGCTCCGTCGATAGCAACTCGACAACAGAACGAGGTGAGCGCCTCCCCTGTCTTTTCCCCTCTCTCTCTGTTCCCCTCGAGCACACCTCACCCCACACGCACACCTCGCGAGCACCTCCAGCACCTGTGGCCGCACCCCATCGCCGATCGCCATCGCCTTCCGATCGCTCGTTGTTTTATTCCGTCAGGTTCAGAGATGAGCGCTCTGTCGAAAATTCAGTTTCAGCGACAGGGTCGCCTCATATTCAGTCGCTCTCCTTACTGAACACAACAGCTGCATCACCGCATTGGTTCAGATCCTTCAGCGAAGCGAGGCGACCCGGGATCGAGTCCCCGCGGGCGCACACTTTTTTCTGGAATTTCTTCCGCGCAGAGGCCAGAGGCCCACCAGTCGGTGGCCCCGTGTGCCACCTCACCGCGCACCCGCCTCGTTGGCACGCCACAGGGGCACGGGCCCGCACGGCAGCGGCTCGGGCCAGGGGGGCACTGGGTGTAAAACGCCCCAGGGACCCCTCTGCCATTTTTTTTTCTTTCTTTAGGCCCCTGTGAATCGCAAAACAGTCCCTGAACTTCCAACAGCCATAAAAATTGCAAATTAACTCCAAATTGCACAAATTTTATATGTATCCCCATCAAAATTTCATGAACTTTTCAAATATGCTTTTTGTTTTCTGTTTTGATTATTTCAAATACATCCAAATTTCAAATTTAAACAATTCATCTCAAATTTGGTTAATTCCATAATTAATTCAAATAAAACAAATAAAATATGTTTTTCAGTCCAAATTCAATGTACTTTCTGTTTATCAACTTTGTTTTGCAATTTGGGCAATTAAAATTAATGTTATTTAATAATCCTTAAACATGACTAATTAAATGGCATAATTAATAACTTTCAAACGTTTGCTCCAAATTAAATACTCAAAACATGAATTTCATCCAAAATTACATGCCACACTTGAATATCCACTTTGTTTTCTGGTTTGCCACATTTAAATGGAATAACTGTTACATCTCTTATTTAATGCAATTAAATTGGTAATATGCTTAACTAAATCATTTGAAATTGTTTTCCAACAAATAAAATATGTTTTCCATGCCATTTTGAACCACCTTTTCAAATATAAATTTTGTTTCATGATTTGAATAATTTAAATTGCTTAAATAATTTAAACCTTGTTTAATTCATTTAAAATTGCTAAATTAATAACTTGCTCAAATTAAATTATTTTTGAACAAATAAAATATGTTTTCAAACCAGAAAAACATAACCTTGTCAAACATGAATTTGAATTTATGTTTTGAATAAATAAAATTCAAATAATATTCACACTTGAATTAAATTCAATTAAAACTTGTTTAATATTGTTTAATTCATAATTAAATCATTGTAATCCCTTTTTCAATAATTGAAACATGTAATCCACCTAAAATTTTGTGTTCTAATCAAATATGAACTTTGTTATCTGTTTTGAACAATTAAACTTGATGAAAACAACAATTGTTTGTGTGACACCCTTAAGGAACCAAAATTTTCTAACTTAATAAATAAATTTCTAAAATTGGTAAACCTTATTTCCAACTGGTTCTATTGTTGTTATTTTGTTGTTTTACTCATCCATGCATCATGCTAATCCACTTTCACCTATTGGTTAGTTGTAAAACAATCGTTTCAACCATAATTCATGGGCTTTTCATATGCAACTCAAATTGCATATGGGTCCATTTAAACCTGTATATCATGTCAACTAGTTTATTCTGATGCATCTTTAACTTGTCATGCATCCATATCTAGATCATGCTGGATCTTTTGCCGTAGTAGTAATTGTTGCATCCGGTGTTTGTTCGAGGTTCGTTGCTTCTTCCCGGATAGGACGTTGAGATGATGTGAGCAACGACAAGTTCTGCTACCTTGCCGGATCTCAGGCAAGTATACTCACTTGCTGCCAAATGGCTGCCTTTCATCACTTGTAACCGATTCTTTCCGTTGTTCTTATTCTAGCCTATTGTTTCGATGCTTGTGTCTCGATCCTATTATATGTTTACCTTGCAGCCATGATATAGCCTTCCTTCCACTTCCTATTAACTGTTGTTTGTTTACCTTGTCGGCCCTCGTGTCGTAGTTGCATGCTTAGTGTTGTTTGCGCTCAAGTCTTGTTGTTCCTTTCATATCACCTGTTTAGTTTGATAGTTGGGTTTCAATTCAATCAACAACATGTTAATGTTTTGGGTAATAATAATTTGATGATAAGGCACCGGCAGGAGGCCCGGCGTGGTTTTGAAGCCTGCTAGTGTCGACCCTAAATAGGAAAAGGGTCTTGTCTACTGATCCACGATGAGCGCACTAACCGCATGTGGGAAGCGAGTATGGGCGCCCCCCTCAACTTGATTCGATTCGCATCTCGTCCAAATCGCCACACTTAGTTCGGGCTTTCCATTTGATGCATGCATATGAGGTGCGAACCCGAGGCCAGGGTGGAACTTTTGTAGTCGGCATTTAGGGCGGCATGGTCTTCCAGTGCTATGAGGGTCCCCCTTTTCTTCGTGGGGGCTCGATTAGCCGCGCACGCACAGCACGTGGTGCTTTGGGCTTGATGCGAAGCAGAGTTGGGTTGTGTTGAGTACCTCGCTTGGTGGGTTGATCCCCCATCTGGCGGGTTATTCTTACGTGTACGGCCAAATTGGTGCATCCCTGCAGGGTTAAATCTTCTCGAGAAGCCGTGTTTTCCGCGGTTATGGTTGACTTGGTGAAAGTACTGGCTAACAAGTACTCAGAACAATTTACACCTAACTAATGATAACTTGACTAGTAATAGTCTTATTGACACAACAACTTGATCCATCATTAATCCAACAGTGTGAGTTATCCTTGGGTTGCTTCCTTAGTAGGGGGTGACATTGGATGGGTTTGTTTGGTGAGTAGTTGTAGCTGGTTTCGATACGCTATCTTATCCCCCTCTTTTAGCCGGAAGTTGTTTCGAGTTTCTGTAGTTGGTTAGTGCAGCCCGCTGTCGCTTATTTGCAATAACCCCTTCCTTTCCGGTGACCCCAAAGTATTTGTATCTTGTGATGACTGGCTACGCCGGTATCTTGTGAGTATGTTTTATCCACTTGCCAGTACTTAACCGTACTGACCCACGATTCTCTTTCGTGGCTGCATATTCAACATTGCAGTCAACAGGTTTGAAGTCTGACGACGTTAGCTTGGGAATCCCTCCGGCTTGGCCTGGGCAGGGATTGGACGCTCTCGGTTATCTTCAGGACTCTTAGTCCAATTTGTATCTTGTCCGTAGCCGGACGCTATGTTGTTTCTTCCGCTGTTATTTGGACCTTTGTATTGTATCTGTTGTATCCCTGACTCATTTGAGTCATCTTGTATATATCTTTTCTGTTGTTGTTGTGGATTATTCGTGAACTGTTGTAATGTTATCACAAGTGGCAACCTGGAATCGGTTATTATGTGGATTTTGGCGGGAATGCTGAAATCTGCATAGTGCCCGATCTCGGGGCGTCACAAATGGTACCAGAGCCCTGGTTCCGATTCCCGAGATTGTTTCGATACGAATGGTGATCGAAGCAACGGGTCCGCAAAGCCTGTAGGTTAACCTCGCTAACGGTCGTTGTTTCTAGAGTGTCAAAAACTATTTCTGCTAAACTAAAACATCTCAATAGGATTCTTATTTTCTCCTTATCCCTATTCTATTTCCCCTCCCATCTTATTTGTTTTGGAGTCTTCCCCCCCTTGTCTATCTTTCAAAGTGTTAGGATCCTACGTGGGTGGACGTTTTCTGAGCCCTTAACCTAATAGGTTCGATCATCGGAATATTACTGGTGGAAGAACATCGTCATCACTCCGAGCAAGAATACCTTGTTAGTGGTGTCGAGAAGCCCTTGTTAGTGGTGTCGAGGAGATCAACTGGAAGCACGACGAATCGATAGTCGAACTTCTTTCCCCTCCCGGGTTAGCAGGTGGATTGCGAGGGCGCAATCCCTTGTTAGTGGTGTCGTCTGTAACACCTGGGGTGTTACCCTAATAGAAAGTTGTTTGTTTTCTTTTGCTTGGATCACATGCATCACATGAGCATTGCATTCTGTTTTCAAAACAAACCAAAATTCAAAACAATTTAAACTTTCACACCTTGCTCAAAATTTCCAATTTCAAAATTGCAAACTAAACCACTCATTTGTTTTTCAATAGTTTGAAGTTGTTTTAATCAAATTGCTTGTTAATAAAATTTTCCCTGTTATTAAAACCCTAATGGCAAATTCACAAAGTTCAAAGCAAATCAATCCTACTTATCATATTTCAATACGGGTTTAAAAATTAAAATTTTGCAAACAAATTAAATTAAATAATGCTTGCAAAATTGCTTGGGCTTATTAAGTAGAGTTTGTTTATTTCCAAAATTCCCAAATCAAACATTATTGGAAATTCAAATAACCACTTAAAAACTCAACTGAATCTTTCAAACTCTTGGACCTAATATTCACAATTACTTTAATTATTGTTTTGCAAATTAATAAAATTTAATTATCAAATAAACACCCCAAACTCTATTTGGAAAATTCAACTAAAAACTGTTAATCAAATTAAAATTTCCAACTTGTGAAATAATGTAAACATTTGCTTAAATTTCTATTTTGAACATTAAGACAAATAATTCATAAAAGAAAACCCTACACCCCCCCAAATCCTTATTCCTTTTTCTCTCTCTCTCTTCCTTTCATCATTTACAAAAAAATTGGAAAGAAAAAAAAATCAAAGGCAAAAAAAAATGGAGAGGGAGGCAGCCCACCCCATCCTCTTTTTCCCCCAAGCCCATTTTTCTTCTTCTGGCCCGCTACCCCTTCCTGCTTGTCGTCTTCTTCCTTCAGTACGATCACAGTCACCACCGCAGGATCTCACCTCCCTCTCCTCGATGTGATGCCGTACCTATCTCCTCTCCCCATAAAGCTGGCCTTCTCCCCTCTGCCTACCCTAGCCACCCTAGTCCCATCCTTCCGCGCCGC
The DNA here is from genome assembly GCA_028641055.1 of Alopecurus myosuroides. Classification (NCBI taxonomy): domain Eukaryota; kingdom Viridiplantae; phylum Streptophyta; class Magnoliopsida; order Poales; family Poaceae; genus Alopecurus; species Alopecurus myosuroides. The sequence goes on along the minus strand of JAPCYS010003915.1, from coordinate 1,076 downwards.
CAACCCTCTTCCCCCCCTTCGTCTAGCTGCCCGAGCTCCCTCTGTCTCTGAATCCCAGCACCACACCGAGAGAAGCAGCGCCACCCTCCCCTCACCGTCGTCCGCCGTGGAAGCGGGAGCCCCACCCGAGGGCGGGAATGAAACCGTGGATGTCCCCTCCACCACCTCGTCTCATCGCCGCTTGCTGGGAGCGGCCGCGGAGCCCGCGCCGTCGCCGGAGAGGAACCTCCCTCGCCCTCTGCTCCGTCGACAGCAGCTCGACAACAGAACGAGGTGAGCGCCTCCCCTGTCCTTTCCCCTCTCTCTCTGTTCCCCTCGAGCACACCTCACCCCACACGCACACCTCGCGAGCACCTCCAGCACCTGTGGCCGCACCCCATCGCCGATCGCCATCGCCTTCCGATCGCTCGTTGTTTTATTCCGTCAGGTTCAGAGATGAGCGCTCTGTCGAAAATTCAGTTTCAGCGACAGGGTCGCCTCATATTCAGTCGCTCTCCTTACTGAACACAACAGCTGCATCACCGCATTGGTTCAGATCCTTCAGCGAAGTGAGGCGACCCGGGATCGAGTCCCCGCGGGCGCACACTTTTTTCTGAAATTTCTTCCGCGCGGAGGCCAGAGGCCCACCAGTCGGTGGCCCCGTGTGCCACCTCACCGCGCACCCGCCTCGTTGGCACGCCACAGAGGCACGGGCCCGCACGGCAGCGGCTCGGGCCAGGGGGCACTGGGTGTAAAACGCCCCAGGGACCCCTCTGCCATTTCTTTTTCTTTCTTTAGGCCCCTGTGAATCGCAAAACAGTCCCTGAACTTCCAACAGCCATAAAAATTGCAAATTAACTCCAAATTGCACAAATTTTATATGTATCCCCATCAAAATTTCATGAACTTTTCAAATATGCTTTTTGTTTTCTGTTTTGATTATTTCAAATACATCCAAATTTCAAATTTAAACAATTTATCTCAAATTTGGTTAATTCCATAATTAATTCATAATTAATTCAAATAAACAAATAAAATATGTTTTTCAGTCCAAATTCAATGTACTTTCTGTTTATCAACTTTGTTTTGCAATTTGG